>JANHGN010003487.1:0-14649 GCA_024605025.1 Megaceryle maxima | reverse complement strand
TTCCAGTGCTCCACCACTCTCCTGGTAAAGAACTTCCTCCTTATTTCTCATCTAAATCCACTCCTTTCTAATTTAAACCATTGCCCCTCATCCTTTCACTCCAGGCCTTTGCAAACAGGCCCTCTCCAGGCTTTTTGTAACCTCCCTAATGGAAGGCTGAACTCCAAAATTACTTCTGCTTTAAACTTACGCAAAGCAACAAAGATTACAGAGTAAATAACCGAGTCCTTTTGCTTCTATTTTTTTTTTGTCTTTTTGATGAAGCTACATTCAGAAAAGCTGATTTTTTTATGTTTTATTATTCAGAGTCCATATTTATGTTGATACCATTCTGATGACATATCTACTTTAATAATGCTGAATTTAACATAATGTGTTGCACCCATTAAATGTGTCAAAGGTAATATTTCTGGCCTCCAGTTTTATAGAAGATATGTTGATGTGCATCATCACTGAGAATTTATAATTCTGAGCTTGACTTGCATAGGTGTTTTATACATTTTGCATTTATACAATTTGCATTTATACAAAGCATCTTATCTGTGCATATCTACCTCTTTTCATGGTTGGGAAGATAAACGTGTATTTGATAGATCCGATCTGTATTGGTTTTCAGCTACTGATTGTAAAACCCTAGCTTCAGTGAATTGGATTTTAGTGCAGTTCTGTCTGAACAAACTTGGTGAATCCAGAGCAACTGTGAGCTTAGATGTAACTGGACATTAGTTATAACTAATGAGTAAAGCAGCAAGAAGGAATATCAACAGACAGGATTATAAGGGCTGAATTCTGCTTTCAGGGAGGAACTTCAATGGCTTAGCAAAATTACCCCCATAAGTATCTGTTAAAGTCCTTGCCAAGCTCATCACCATGCACTCTAAGAATAAAGGCTTCCAAGCGTGTTGAAAACATGCCCCATAGTGGAAGTCTTCTTATTTTCAGAGGACATCACAGACCCTTAACTATGAGCAAAGGAAAGTACATCTGGGAGTACTTACATGTCAAGGGTCTTACAGTGTAACATGATGGAACCTTAGTTTGGGTTTCCAAATGTGGGTGATTTTTAAATCAACATTTGTTTAAGGGCTTCTTTCTTAAAGTGGTTATTCAAGGAGCACACATGTATTAAAAAGGAAAAAAAAAAAAAAAAGTGGTAATCAACCCATCTTGATTTCTTATAGTTACCTTATGGAGCATGAGCTGCTGAAGAGAGTCAACAGCTCTGACGGTAGCTGTCATTAACTCTTACTGACTGAGCAGTGCTGCTGCATGCCATGCTGAGCACATCAGAAGTTTAATTTTAACTTCAGAGAAGATCTGAAAGTTTCCTGCTACCAAGTTAAGAAAAAAATCTAATGCAAATATGTGTCCTGAGAGACTGCGTGCTCATAAAATGAAGTTGCTTGCAAGAAAATACTATTAATGCATAAAATCAATGAAAAAAAAAAAAAAAAAAGCAGTACAGAAGAGAGCTGCTGAAGGTTGTGAAAGGTCACGTAATCCATCTCTGTACCTAAAGGAAGGGTAGAAGAATAGTGCCTTTAGAGCAAACCTGCTCTCTGATTCAAGCAAGCAAGACTTTCCACACCTTTTTCAGCTTTCTGACACTGATAGTGCCCTATTTGCTCACCCATGCTATCAGGCAGCTAAAGAGGGCGGCAGGGAAGGGAGCCACAACATCTGGTCACAGACCTTTGTGCATTGGCACTGTACCTTCAGTGGCAGAAGGGGTGGCAGATTTGGCCCTTCTGCCCAGTAAATCAGTCACTGTATTAGTCCCCCCCCAAAGAGTCTTCCGTAGTTGTATACTTCACCTCACATCTCACAAAATGTGTTGTTATTGTCTCTGAATGTCAAGATCTCTTCCAGTAATTGTTGTTATTGTCCAGTTATTATTATCAAGAAGTTTTCTAGTTATTTTCTAATTTATTTTGCTGCTAGATATCTAGAGTTTCTCTATGGCTTTGCATTGGTACTCGTGGTTTCTCCTGTAAGCAGCCTGGAGAGGATGTCAGAAATGTCTTTGCAGACAAGTATCTTGCCATTGTCCTCTCAGGACTGGTATTTGGGTAATGTATTTTCCTCTTTAGAAATGTCATTGACAAGAGTGCCTAACGGCATTCTCTGCAAACACAAAGGAGAAAGGAAATACATTGTTGCACTTTCCTTCCCTGCAAAATTCCAGATTGCAGCAGAGATGGTGGGCAGGTTACTAAAGAAAGATAAGCAGACCAAGATAAAACAGCAGCCAGTTTCCAGCCAGAGGAGTCTTCCAGCTTAGCAAGGCAAGACTTGCTTCTACCAAGTCCAGTAGTAACTCAATTACTGTGTAGTACTGAAGTCTTTTCACTACTGTACCTCCTCCCATCAGGTAACTTTACAAAGCCTGACTGGGAAAGCTTGCACAGAAAGCAGTGCCTCTTTTCCATTGAAATAATTTTACTAAGGCCAAAAGGCAGGCTTAAAAAATCATTACTCAGGCAATTATAGGAATTTATGCAAGAAGGATATAAATGCAAACGTGAATATATTCAATTCTGGAAGTCCAGTGAAGGTCTGTAAGGTCCTATAAGTAAAAGATTAGGGTTTCCTTTTATTTGTTGCAGCCTCTTATTTATTACTTTTCAGGGTGAGATAAGGTCTTTATTCTGATAGGAAAAGCTGGGGTACCAAGCTGTTGCATGCCTGGTGATGATACACTGATGGTGGTATAAACAGCAGCACATTAGTGCGTACAAGAAATACAGTATTCCTTCAAGAAGAAAGATTTTTTTCCAGAGTTACTGCAGCTTCCTCAGAGATCTGTCTGTGAAGGATCTAAGTAACACCAGTGTGATTAAAAGGCCATCTCAAAGGGTTTCTCATTCCAGGACACCTTTGATCCTGAGCCCCGTAGATCTTTCAGAGAGTTACAGAGCTGGAAACCCATTTGAACTTTTAATTTGGAATAGCAGTACTCAATTGAACTCACATCAAAGTAAATTGGCAAATTAGCTATGCATTTGTATGCAGTGCTCTCACGAGTTTGTCACTCTGGGAGGCCTTGCTCAGCAGGCTCCTAGAAGCTGCCGCTCTGCTATACCGTGCTGAATGTAATTTAGATATATTGTGCTTTTGGGTCCTCCTTATTCTCCCATTCCCAAAAAAGCATGATTGCTGGTGGCAAAATATTCAAAACTGGTATTTTTGAAGGTGACTTGAGGCTTCAAAAGCTCGTCATTGCTAAGCTGCTGGGCAGCTTGCTTCCTTAAGGAAGACAGCAGAGAGCAGTGCTACAGAATAAATAGCAGCTCAGCATAACCGTTACATGAAATAGATGATATGCAAGCAGGAGAAATGCTTAGGCATGGAAGTAATAAAACCCTACCACTCAGATGGGAAATCAATAGAATCAGAGGTAAAAAGAGAACAATGGACAAATGTGTAAGTGAAAAGATAGATCCCGTTAGTAATTTCTGACTTTTTAATCTGGGTTGTTTGTCGCTTGGTATAAATGTGCATGTTGCTCTTTATGTTGCCAGTGTATCATTTTTAAGTACCATTTTGAACTGCATTGCATACGTGATGTCCCTGTTATGACTTTACTGTATCACAGTAACAAAACTCTTTTAGCATTCCTGCTTGGATTCCTCGTTGAATTTCGTCAGCTACGTGACTTTTGTCCTTTGTTTGTTTTGTCATCGGCGAAAATTAATTTTCTAATGTTCTGCCCTTACCACTTTTAGACAAACAGAAAATGTCTTCTCAGCTGTGACTCCCTGAAAGGAAATGAACATTCCTTCTTCCTGCAAGTTGATATTAGCGACAATAAATCCTCCCATGAACTGTCTATTGTTTACTAGTCAATTCACAGTTATGTGTTGAAGACCTATGATGTATCCTGTGATTATCTAAAAACAGGTTAGAAAACGCTGGGAGACAACAGTGGTTGTTTTTTAGATCTTCTCTTGTATGCATGAAAGTTTATGGGGATTCCAGTATTTTCAGAGTTATGTTTGTATTTAGATTTGCTATTTAAAACAACCTGATAAAATTCTGGAAACCTACACCTGTCACTGGGGTTAATAAAAACTTTAGTGTACCATACTTTTCAAAAAGATGACATATATCTTTGGGCTCCAGAGACTTAATGGTATAGACATTGGCCATCTACTGGAGCAGCTGCTAACACAGAATGGTGTGTGCCAGCAGGTCCTGTTCTATTATAGACCTCGTTTGCATTATAAATTATATTCAAACTACCGGTCACATAAAAATTATTCTGACTGTAAGAGATAAGTTACTAATAGAGTAACGGTCATTGCACTAGAGATGCAAACCTCTCATTGGACGGGACATGACAGAGTTATTCAAGAGCCAAGGGGTGCTGTTGGAAGATGTTAAACTCATTTTTGCATTTCTGTCGTCATATCAAGATCTCTTTGGTTTGCTCTTTTTGGAAAGATTTAGTGTTTCAAAATCCTTGGTCTGGAAAAGCTTGATAACTTCCATACCTTGTAAGAGCTGTTAGGATTCATTCCTTAATATTTTTCAAATACCAAGACAGGTTTTGTGGAAGGATACTCTGCAAATACAACAGCTTTGATTTCTAATGTGTAGGAATGCTGTCAAAGATGAACGATAACAACTAGTTGTTTAGTTGGTGCCATAAATTAGCCAAACTGCTGGGAGAGGGTTTAAAACAAAGGAAAAAAAATTAGAGGGTCCATTTTGTTTTCAGTCCATAATGTGGGGAAATTGTGCATGACATTTACAAAAAGCCAAAGTTCATCTCTGTGGTCCTTGTATTCAATAGAGTCAGATCCAGAAGAGGCACTGAGGAGAAACGGCTTCTTCTGCATTACTGTCCATCCACTATGTATCCACCTACAGATGCATCTTAAAGCAGCAAGTAAAGCTTTGGAGTGTTTCTTTCAGCAGGCTCAATCTGCAAAATGGCATCTGCTCCGTGACCAAGCTGTGAAACGACTCCAAAGTCATTTGGAACCTTAAAAATGTCTTTCGAAATAAAGAGGATGAGTAAGTGAAAGCATAATGGGAACTTACTTGTACAATTCATGTTTCTGTGTGACAAAGTGAATACAAGAGAACAGGTAAAATATTAGTTGAAAGCAGATCACAGGGTGTCAGGGGTTGGGAGGGACCTTGGAGATCTCTGAGTCCGCACACCACCACCCCACCCCGCAGTGATAGGAGCTGCTGCACTAGAGTAGTTATTGTAAGTATTTGAAGTATTTGATTTCTTTGTAAATATTAGGTGTTTGATTTTTGTTCATTGTTTGGGGTTTTTTTGGGAGGGGTTGTTTGTTTGTTTGTTTTCTGTTTTGCTCAACATTATCCCTGATATGTGCTCAATTCCAAACAGTCAACTGAAAGCTTTACAGTGTCTCAACAAGTAGTCAAGCAGCATTATGTATTTTAATTAAATTCAGAATTTAAATGTCAGCTAACTGTAGAAGCCAGACTAGATTTTTTTTTTCCTCTTTTGGGTAATAATTTGGGGAACTAATAATTGGAAGAGATCTTAATGTGTAGATAATCCCCATTATCTCTAGTAGTTCCAAAACATCTGGCTTACTAAGGTTTCTATATAATATGAGAAATTACAGAATAATTAACAAGAAAATATACCAAATAATACCAGAAAATAATGAAGGAGTGATCAGTGGAATGATGCAGAAATGGATTTGGCATGAAAAAAATGTATTTTTGAAATCTACCTTGAATTCTATTAAGATCAGGCAATTTGAATTCAGTGCAAAGGTCGCTCAAGGTCACACTGGAGTGATGCTAGTCACTATTTTACTGCATTGGTGCTTATTCAGGATGCCTAAATGTGTATTATTTGTTAATTAAATAAATGTTGTGTTCCTTCAATATTGCTTCATCACAGTACATGTGCAGTTCAGATGTGCAGAAGAATGTGGAGTTTGTGCAGTGTAGTTAATGCAAATCGAGCCCACCTTCATGCTTTTCTGTAGCCACCACTGAGTTCAGAGAAGCCATAAACTGATGTATAAATGCAGTCACTTGGGCGCCTGGGTGTGTGGGTATGTTTTTCTGTGCCCATACTGGAGACACTCTGCCAGCAGAGAAGGCAAGGAAGAGTTGAGAGGAAGAAGATCCCAGGTATTTAAAAAAAGAAAAAGAAATTCTTTCTTGAGATTGTACTTGTTTACCCTGACACCTGACTGGTAATAATGCCTAACTGTTTTCTTTTTGAAAAGGTTGGATTTTTTTGGTTTTTTTTTTACCCAAAATGATACAGTTATGGCAGAGCATATAGAAAGCATTTCTGAGAGAGCTTCCTAGAAGGTACATGGAATCTGAATTTCCCAACTGCTTATAGTTACTAAAAAGTGTGGTAACATTGCCAGTATGGTACATAAATTCAAACTATGCAGATGTACCACGTTATCCTTCAGTACCTCTTAGCCTGAGGAGTCCAAAGGAGTGCAGCAATGGACAATGGAAGTGAGAAAGTACATTCTCCCCTCTCTTTCTTTACTAAGAAATCTGAAAATACTGATTCTAGAGAAGAAATGTGGCTGTTTACCATAAACCTCCGACTGGCTTGGGTTGCTGTTGAACCTTAAGTACTTTAAGGATGCTTCATTAACAGTGGTTTCTTCTCCCTTACCTCATACCAGTCCTGCTTAGCAAGAGCTTGATCAGACTTAAACTGTTTATCACTATCCCGACACTACAGGGCTCAGCTGTTAACAGAAGTATTGGAATATATGCTATAAGAAGCATATGGCTTTGCAAATCAGGGAGGAATTAATTTAGTAATAGAATTTTACTTAGAGATTGCTCATTAATTCTTTAAATCAGCTTATGGTTACAAGTATTTGCTCAAGTTTATGCAACATAAAATGCATACAACTACAGCTCAAATTATTTCTCATGAATAATGTATTTTACAAATATAGGTCTTTAATGTGTTTGCAGTTGATTTGTAGTCTGTTCATGTTTTTACGTCTGAGCTCATTTTTTCAAGTTGTTTACTCACTTAGGTTAGAAGTGGAATTTTACATATCTCCAAGTATTTATTATGCAATTTTCAAGGTGTATGATTCATAGCTTGAGGTGCTTTTTTGCTTTCCTTGAAAGTCTCTGAGAGTCCACCTGTCTAATAGCCTCCTGGAACATTTACTGTGTTTGTGTTTACTGCGTAGGTAATGGAAGGAGAAGTATAAACTGATGAAAAACATTTCTCTGCTTCTTCTGCAAATATTAATTCATGTGGTGGTTCTGCTATCATCTAATAAGCTCTTTTGCATTCATGCTATATGACAATGCATGTGTCCAAATATTTGTGACTTAGTAATAGTACGCATAGATTGACATCATTCAGATTAAAGAAGTAAAATAAACCATGAGAAATATTCCAGGAGGAAATAATTTTATTGCAAAGCTATGTTTTCTGAAGCAGGAATGTTTCTTTCAGTTCAGTTCCTGCAGAACTGCTGGAAATGCTGCTGGTTTTGGTTTCCAGTGTCCTGGTGCAGCCCTGTTCACTCTGACTCTCGTGTTGGCCCTTTTGAGCTGGGATGGACTCAGGTACTTCTTTCTTCTAACTGATCCATTTTATTTAATTTGTGGTAGGTTAAGTTTCTGGTCCCCACTCAGCCCCTTGCTCATCATTCAGTTGCCCAGTCTCCAGTTACACATGTCCCTTGAGAGAGCCAGCTCAGAAAATAACAAGCCTATGAAATTGAAATGGCTGTTTTCTGTTCTGTTGCTTTCCCTGGATGTCAGGATTTCAAGGCAGTGCAGTTCTGCAGGCTTGGGCTTTGTCCCAAAGTGATATTAACTTGCAGTAATTGCACTTTAGCAGAAAGATCAATCAAGTCACAACAGGCAATCGGGGAGAGTTGAACATGAGAACACTGTCCAAGGCAAAAGACCACCGTTTGAGCTCCTTGTTACAAGACTTAGGCTTCATTTAGGCTCAGGTTTGGGGCTGTGCAGTGATAAGCACAACACAGCCTTCCTGGACCAGTGCTAGCTCTCCATGTAAGGTATGAAATCAAAAGCTGTACAGCTCTTCAAAGCTTTCATACTGCCTTCTGAAAATATACTTAAACAAAAATGTGCTCTGCTTTTTTTTTTATCTGTGTTTTACTTAGTACTGTCATGGCTGTGTTGACTTGTATTCCAATGTGATTTTTCCAGTGCAATCTTTCTTGGTGGAGAGTTAAGCCAGTCCTTAACATGACTAGCTTAAAAAATACAATAATTATTTGCATGCTTTTAAGGATGCTGCCTATTAATATGCCTTGTAGTTAGTACATCCGGGATCTGCATTCAAGAGGCAGAATTTTGGATAACATTTGTGGCTGAAGGGAGTTCCCTATCAATGTGCACGAGGGAGGAAGACCAAATAGTGGGGGATATCCCCTCTGGTCTCTGAGAAAAATGGCTCATGGATCGATTTCCACAGATCAGTGGCCATCATCCTCTGCAAGGAGACTTAGTTGCCAGGACAACTGTTGCCAAGACAGACTAGTTTTCCTTAGGAATGATTTCAATATGTTATTTCTGTACAGCAGACCATCTCCCATGTCTATTGTTAGACCCATGTGAGAAGCTATTGCAATTTTATCACCAGGTGGAAATTCAGACTAAGTTGGGCCACTCTGTTCCCTTTGACATTGCTTCTGAATTTTATATCACCTGAAAGATTGCCTTAGCTTTGCCCTGTTAATGGTATAGTGTTAATGGTATGTATGCAGCAGTCAAGAATCCCTGTTGTTACAGAGGTTCTTAAAGTTTATGATTCAAAACTTTACTATTCCTGTATTAGTTTCCAATTTGTCATATGAAATACTTGTGATTTAAGTGGAAAATATCTTTGATTATTGTATAATATTGGATAATAATCAACTGAATTGATGTAATCTAGTTAAATGGATAAACTACTCTTCTGAGATATAAAAAGCAAACAAATTTAACACAGTTCTTGTCCACCAGAGGTCACTTACAGGCCACTTTATTCATTATGAGCTGTGCTTTCCCTTGCCTAGAATCTTTTCTAGAATCACTAACAGAAAGTTAAAGTCTTGCTGAAACCTAAGAAAAAGCATGAAAAAAATGTAGGGATTTGATTGATCCTGTAATCTCAGTAGGGATTCTCAGTAACTACGCCATGCTTCACAGGCTTTGCTGTGCATATTGAAGAATTTCCAGTGTGAGCAGACTCTACCCTGTATTACTAAATTATGTGGGATTCTTATGTGGATTCTTATCTGCTTAATCTTCACAAAACTTTTTGCAACGTGAACTTAAACTGAAAAGCAAAATGTGTTTACATTTTCTGATACTTCAGCTGTATGTGACCCTCAGCTGTTGCATGCTTGTGGAGGCCTTCGCTTCACAGATTTTTGTCACAACATGAAGAAAACCCTCAACGAGTCTTTTACTTGACCAATCAGATGTCAAATATGATCAACTCATTCAATTCTGGCAAAAGATGCCATGCTTCACCTTCTGTTGCAGCTGGAAATCAGCCATTGTGTCTTGTGAACCCTTAGCATCAAGAAAAGGCCTCTGTTTGAAGCACTCTGAACAGACTATAACCCCATTCTGTTCATGTTTCATTTACAGCAGATGAAAGAAAAGCAAGGGAAAAGAGAAGGTGCCTGTTCCTCCAAGATGAATGAAAGTCAGAAATCCCTCATTAGAGCCCATTAGTTAGATTATGTGCTCTGAACTTTCTATGGATGGCATTTAGTTTTGATTTGCTACTTTCTGATGGTGAGATTTACTCACTTCCTGCACAGGCTAGTATCGCACCGAACAGTTTGGCACCATACAGTCATGTAAGCAGCAGAATACTTTTTGTTTGATTCCGTTGAGTAACTATCAAGGTGTAAATTGTGGCTTTATTATGAAACTGTAATTTATCTTTGTATGTGGATATGCTGGAGCGGGAAAAAACCAGCTATGAAATCCTCTGTCTTTCTAGATCCCTAATTCTTCTGATATTGGGACAGGATTATAGCTGATCTCAAGTAAAAAGGTGTAAATATGTTGTGATTTTACACTGTGTTTAGTTTTCTAGTTGCACTAAGCAATTAATTCTTTGCAGAAGAAGAACAGGAAGCTGGGTGAAAAGTGGCCTGGTGGCTGGATAAACTCTTTTCTTGAGTGATGTATGGTCCATACAGATATGTGACAAATGTATAAGGTAAGTTCCCTTAAATCTTTATCAAGGTGAAGACAGAAGATGTTTGACTTTATAGTCAATGTAGGTAAAGCAGAACAACTGACTAGGGATAATAGGAATAGCATCTTGAATTTATCTTCTTTCTGAATCTCATGCTTTTAAAGCTCAGATCTCTTTAAGCTCAGGTGACAGGAAGCTCAGTCAGCAAATTATCAAAACAGGAGGAGAAACTTGGTATGTGTGTTCTTACCAGTCAGTACCCTGCATGAGGGATCCTGTGTGAATTGTGAACTTTGTCTGAATCTCAAACAGAACTTCCTCTGAGTTAAGCAGGTTGTTGGGATCTACTTGTTAAGGTCTTTATTTTGATACATAGACATGAACTCGGAATATTACCCGTGATGATGCTTATCCTGTCTAATTACTACCATGATCAAAGGGTGAGGCTCTGTAATATTAATTGCAGTATTTTTCCTATTCCTGCTTACCTTAGTCCTAGTGTGTCCCACTATATAAACTCTCTCCTGTCTCACAAGCAATTGATACATTTACCTTGCTCTTAATACACATAGTGGACACAGGACATCCAAAGATTTTTATTGTTAATGAGGTTGACTCTGGGTACTATCCCAAATCAGAAAGTAACTGTTCATCTGCATTGTCTCTGTGGCAGACTGACAAGTGAAAAGAAATAGAGCTTCAGCTCTTCTCCATTCTTCTTACTGTGCAGAAGTATAGTTATATGGTAGGTTACATAGGCAAGGGATAAAACACTACTAATTCAGAAGGAAAAAGATCCTGCACAGGACAGGTTCCACTTCATATCTTTCTAAAAGCTCTAATTAAACTCACTGTAGGAGCACCTATTAAGAATGGTGCTCCATAATCCCTGTTTTCTGAAACAAGGTCATTCCTAGGGGTTTGTTCTTCAAGAGTCTTTAATCCTGACTCTAGCTGTCTCAATGAAAAGTTTGAAATACTTTGTAAACTTCAGGTGTGGGGATAAGAGCACTCTTTTGGCCTGACATCAAAGTGAATCAATGAGCTAGCTGTGCATTTCTATCCACTGCTTTAGCCATATATTCTTTTGCAAGTGTCTAGAAGCTGTCACCCTGCTATACTGTGATGAAAATAATTGGATATAGTTCCCACTTCTGTTATTCCCATATGATGTTGCTGCTAGTGAAGAATACTCAGAACTGATGGCTCCAAAGGCAACTTTGAAACTTCAAAAGCCAAGTGTTCTCATGTGCTGAGCTGCTTGCTTCTCCAAGGAAATCTGCAGAGGGCGGCACCGTGTATCAAAGAGCAGCCAAACATTCCCCCAAATTAATGATATGCAGAAAGAAGGTACAATCAAAAATCTAAATAGTGAGGAATTCAGTAATCAAATTTGGAATCTGGAGAACCAAGTAATTCTGGAGGAAGAGAAGGCCCTATAGAAACAAGGAGATAAAAAATGAAATTACAAATCCAGTGAAGAAAGACGTTTAATAATTTGTGAATGCTAGGCCATCTGCCCTGATGTTTTTTATTTATCACTTGATGCAGGAATTTACACTGGTCCTGTGGGCTTGGATACTGCATTTAAATAGGCTGGGTTTGCCACAGCTTACTTAAATTTATACTGTGCAATAAACTATGTTTTACCAAGATGGTGTCCTGACCTGGTGACAGAACCTAGGGGTAGAGGAATTGCTAAGAGTCCTATTTGCTTCATACTCCTGCTTTTTCAGGTGAGCAACCTCCAGGGAAGTTCAACAGACATTAAACAAATGGGAAGTTTTTGTGGGTTACAAGGTTACAAGATGAGTCCTGGATGCCATGTGTTGGTAACATATAGATACCACATTTGGTCCTTGGCCAAAATAGCAAAGGTCAGTGTGGAAATTTCTGTTTCCTATTAAAACAAAACAAAACAAAACAAAACAACAGATCTCTAATTCCAAATCTCTCCTTCATGATGTTGGCTTTTCAATGTTTTTATCAAATCATAGCTGACAAATAGCACTGCTCTGAAGTGATGTTTTAATTTATTTGTACTTAAATAAATTTATAATTAATGGGTGCAAGCTGGAACATGGGATGTCCCAGATAAATATGAGAAAAAAGCTCTTCACGGTGAGGGTAACAGAACACTGGAACGGGCTACCCAGAGAGGTGGTGGGATCTCCTTCTCTGGAGGCATTCAAAACCTGCCTGGATGCGTTCCTGTGTGACCTGCTCTAGGTGGTCCTACTCCAGCAGGGGGGTTGGACCAGATGATCTTTCAAGGTGCCTTCCAATCCCTAACATTCTGTGATTCTGTAAATTTATTCTAGGTCCTGAACAGGAGAAATACAAAGGCAGCCTGGCAGCCTACAACATCTCTAGCTGATGCCACCACATCAGCCCCAGAAATAGGTTCTTGCAAACAAAATCACTCCTGACACTACAGCATGGATGGAGAATTTGAACTGTGTTTTGAAGCTGGAGATGTCGTAAGAGACCTTCCTCTGGGTAAGGAAATTTCCTGCAAGCAGAATTGCCCCAGATGTCTCTTCTTCAGCATTATGTTTTATGTTATCAATTTTGCAGAGCTACCTGTGGCAGTATCTCACATGGTATTCTTGCTACTGTACTTTTCATGCCCACACAATGATACCATAGACAGCTGGACAGTGCAAGATCTATTGAGAAGTTTAGTCACTAACTCTACCACTAGCACTACAGGAAGACTAGCAAGTGATTTAGTTAAAAATTTAGAGATATATTCCTTCAGCCCATGTTGTTTTTCCAATCCCACATCCTATTTTTAAACATAAACTGGTATGTCTGTGTCAGCCAAGTTTTTTTTCAGGGATAATTCAGAATATGTTGCAGGAAAGGCAGCCACTGCAGTCAGGAAAACTTCAAATACCCTTCACTCTCCAGGTTATTTGAAAACCATTGAATCCATTGACTGAATAAAGGGGAAAAACCTTACAGTCAAAACTTTCAGTGCCTGCAGTTGTTCTGATTTTTTTAGTTGTTCATTTGTACTGTAACAGAGCCAACGTCTGTCCAAGGCCAGGCAAAGAGCAAAGGGCTCACTCCCAGAATGTCATATGCAGTACCTGTAAATAAGGGTGGTAAGATTGAGGTAGGCAATCATTAGGATTATGAAAGACAGAGATAAGCCAGTAAGCAACCTCTTCCCAACATGAAGCATGAAATTACAGCTTTTAGCAGAAATTTAGAGGATTTTTTTTTTTCTCTTGGCAAGCTCATGGTCATGGTAAAAATCCAGCAGATTTTTGTTCCATTTTTCTACTTCTTTCTGTTGTGCTGGCTGTGAGAGAAGCCAGTGGTGGGATAAGAGTTTCACTGTGTACTGATCAAGTAAAGCTGTTGGTAAGTAAAGGCCTTTTTTGCTGTGATAAGTGAGGCCATGCAACCCTTGCAGATGCAGACATGTTGGGTAGAAAGGACTTCTGTAGGATGCCCTGCTGGAGCACAGCAAGCCAAGGACAACCATTAGCAGGATGTAATCTGTCAGTTTAACAGCATTCTGCCCCTGAATATTCGCTGTATAAATGTAATATCTGCTTTTGAGGAGTGGTTTCCCTAGTACTTGACTTCAATAGGGCTGTCCTGAGCTGTCAGACTCTCAGGTTTTGGGCTAGTGACTCAGAACTGTCACCCCCAAGACTAGGTCTGGAACAAGGACTCCCTGCTGCCTCTTCCAGGATCCCTTCCCTGCTGATACCTGCATGGGATGAATCACGTCCTAAAGCACTTTTTATGGAGGAACAAAGGGATTACCTGAGATCTACATCTTTAAATAAGACCTCCAGAATTAGCTACCTCTGAAATAGAAAAGTTTCACGGCATCTTTCAAGGTCTAATTCTGGTCTCTTCTGAGAAAGTCAACAATTGTGTAATCCTCGGGACCTGAGGATGTTATTACATCCACACTTGGTATGATTCTCCATATGGGATTCTCCATCTTATCTAAATATAAATATGGACTGCAAAACTTGATTTTTATATTTCAGCTCCCTAAGATTTACTCCATTTTGGTGAGAAATTTGGAACAGTTTGCTTTTTTATCTAATGCACTGCAGGTACAAATTATCATTAGTCTCTCTGGGAAGTGATTTCATTGCTAGGAAACCCTGCCACTAATTTGCCAAAGGTAAATGGGCACTTCAGCTCTCCTAGAATAAATGATTGGGGTGGTCAACTTGGAAAACTTTGGAGGTAAATTGATCTTGACTCCTGGCAGGCAAGGTGAACAAAGGTTTGTGTGAGGTTGAATCTGTGTAGGAAGTGGCCTGCTCTGAGAGCTTAACATTTTCTTCTTTCTTCTTTCTTTTTCTTTTTTTCTTTTTTCTTTTTTCTTTTTTCTTTTTTCTTTTTTTCTTTTTCTTTTTTTTCTTTTTCTTTTTTTCTTTTCTTTTTTCTTTTCTTCTTTTTTCTTTTTCTTTTTTTCTTTTCTTCTTTTTTTCTTTTCTTCT
>JANHGN010003485.1:0-15335 GCA_024605025.1 Megaceryle maxima | reverse complement strand
CACACGGGGGCCCCCCGCTTTTCGCGGGTGTGGGGGGGGGGGGGGGGGGGGGGGGGGGGGGGGGCCCTCTCGCCTCCCCTTGCGCGTTTGCTGGCAGGGAAATCTGACGGTTCGGACCGACAGAGCCAAACGCGGCAGCTCCCCGGGTCCTGCCCCGCCAGGCTGGCCGGAGAGACTCTCAGCCCGGGGCTCCGCCGCCGGACGCTGCTAGCCGCCTCGGCCAGAAATCTCTTCAGCTCCAACTACCAGAAAATAAATGTCCTCCGCACGGCGTTACTCATCTGTTATAATTAGAGCATGTGCGAACTTGCAGCGTGCCGGGAGCCCAGCTCGGGCTGATGCAGGCACTTGTGCAATAACTACCTCTCTCTGCCGCGGCGGTGCTGCGCATACAGCCCGGCCTGGGGCCCGGCTCGGGGCCGCATCCTGCCCGCGACCGCTGGGCTGCGCTGCCCTGCGCCCGCCCGCCGGGGTCGGGTCGCCCCGAAAGTCGGGGCGGGGGGGTTTGGTCCAGACACCTCTTTTCCAGCGAAATTGGCGTTTATTTGCTTAAAGCAAACCACAGACCTCTCCATGCTCATGCCTGATGGATGCAAATGTAAATGTGCACTTATTTAATTGGATCAGGTCCCAAGATAAAAGAGATAAACGGCTCCCAGTTTGCCAAGTTATTTTCAGAGGCATGCAGTGATGTGTGGAGGGAAAGTTAATGAAGGGGAGGAAAGACACACTGTACTTAAAATACCTCGGGTCTAGACTCGGGGAGGTGGAAGCCTCGGACTCTGCCGTGGTGGGCGGCACTGGGCCCCGCGCCCCGGCCTCAGCGGGGTCTCGGCACGGCGCGCAGCCCCGGTCGACGGAGCTGCCAGAAACCGCCTCACCTGAGCCCCGACGGGGCAGGGGTAGGCTGCGCCGTCCGAGGTGGTTAATGCTCTGCCCCTCTTTCCTCCACCAAATTGTTCTACATTACTGCTGTCTCCCCTTGTTCCTGCCCGTGTTCTACATCCGTATGCATGAGATATTAACAGACGGTTATTGATACAAACATAGTTTTTGTTGCTAAAGGCCTTCCAAAACAAATTCTCCGGCTGAATGCCAATGTATGCATGTTGGCTGGTGACAGCTGATTAGTGAAATGATTTACGGCCAAGTTAAAAAAAAAAAAAAAGATACTGTCAAAGGCAGCAATTTGAAAAAAAGATAAGACAGCACAGCCTCAAGGCTTCCCACTGTAAAGCCACCCAACAAATCTAAACCTACGCTACAAATACCTGAAACACTCAAGGAATCAATTGGTCGCAGATTAAATACAGTCTCTATTCTGACTCGCCCTGGTAATCCACAGCTCTCCACAGGAGCAGCCCCTCAGTGTTTGCCTCCAGCCTCACCTGTGGCAGGGCCTGCACCTGCCCGGGCTGCCCTCGCCACCCTGCCAGCCTCCCTGCAATTGGAGACTTAGGCCTCCTTTTTGTCTCAAGACTTCTTCTCTTATTAATTGATTAAAAAAAAATCCCCCTTTCCCTCATTTCTCTGTAGCTCTTCTTCATAAAGAAAGCTTTTGCTCTGCAATAAAGTAAGAGACTTTGATCCCAGATCATCCTCTTAGGCCTTCCAGCTGAAATCAGGGGAGAAACTATGTGGAGTTATTGTTCGCACTTGCTGCACTTCTGATTCAGAAAGGGCTGATTTATTAGCTTGTCAAGGGAAGCATTGTTCAGGAAGGCAATCAAAAAGCACTTACCTAGCTAAACTAAAATTACTGCCTTTTCAGTGGCTAATTTGTATAACTCCCATGGAGGAACTTGGGAAGTGTTTGATGAGGCATAAAATGATGATTAATGAATTTATTGGCCTGCTGCTCATCAAATAGGAGTAGTATATCTTTCCTCTATTGGGCATTGGGTCTAATGCTACATGTGTGTGTAAAGCAAGTCCAATATGATCTCCTTTTTAGCCCCCTTTTAACCCCCATGACCTGAAGAATATCTCCGTGTAACAGAGGCAACATCAGGGGACTGCAGAGACAAAGAGCCTGTTTGATAAAACGGTAAATGAGAAACGCAAGGAAAGTTGCTGCAGGGACAGATCTGCTCAGTTTTCAGCTTTCAATCACTTTGACTACTGAAGTGGGAAGAATGTAGAAACTAGATAAGGTGTGAGAAGAGAAAAGAAAATGACAAACCAATTTCAACTTTCATAAAGGATCCAGCCAAACAACTTCATCGCTACTTGAAAGAAGGAACGAGTGCAGGAAGTGCTGGGATTCCCGCATGTCCAGGCATGCTACAGCCACTCACCACCCAGCCGTGCAGCAACAGACGGGCAATGTGCCCCCCAAACTGGCCGTATCCAAGGCTAGCCTGTAACCTGTAATAATTTTTATGTTCCTTTTCTTTCCCTGAAATGGCTTGGGGCTTTCTCCTCTCATCAGTGTTTAATGCTTGAATCACTATTTTGGGGCTAAGGGCTTCCGAGAGAAATGACAGACTCCCTCTTTTAAAAGCCCACACCAAATTACTTGTGATTCGATGCCCACCTGCATACGTATGTCACTGACAAGGTATCTTATGCTCTACACACTACTACTTTGAACAGGTTAAGAACCCCAGAAGATCAGTAACACTGTTGACATTCTCAAAACCTTGTTAAAATGATTTTTCCTGAGATTTGGAGTCAGAGATCCTTCCAGGATTGAATCAGTTTAGCTCTTAGCTTCCATGCACTGTTTCCTGTTCCTGCAGCTCTGAAGCTTGTTGAAGGATCTGCAGCTTGCACATCTCCTTGTGAAGGTGCATATACCTTAGCTGGAGTCCACTGCCAAAAAGGCAGCTTCTCTCATCACCTTTTGGAGCTTCACAGAAGTACCCTCAGGCCTGCGTGTCAGCAGCCCACTGTGCTGAAGACTGAGAAGGTGCAACAAGAACATTTTGCAGAACTACCAATCAAGCGATCAACACTCACTGAAATGATGTGATATTTCAGGCTCCAGTAAAACTCAGAGGAGCAGGAAATGGTAGCATGGAGGTGCCTGGCAATGGCAACAGCCTGTCTTTCCTCTCTGTGCCTTCCCTTTGTGCCTCGGCATGCAAAGCCAGAGCACGACCTGCTCTGTGTTCCTCCAGAGGGGAGTCAAGAATTAAAAGCAGGCTCTAGGTGAAGCAGTGCGAAACTCCTTCCTTTTGCTGCCTCTTGGTGTTACAGTTAAGCCTTCTGTCTTTTTTCTCTTTCTATGACCTATTCTGTTCTGGGGCACATTAGGTGGTGTCTCCTCCTGAAGACCTCCACGTGCTGCATGGGAACTGTCTGAGGCTGGCCAGAACCTAACCTCGAGCCCATCAGACCAATGGGACACTACCTACTGTTCTGTGCTCTAAATCTCAGTCCTGCAAGGCAGAAGAAAAGCTCTCATTAAGGGACTGCAGCTCATATTCTCTGTGAAGGGTAACTTGGTCTGTCCTGAGCTAGGTAGCAATTGTAATTTCTAATATTTTTGTTTACAAAGTACAAGGTATATAACATACCAAGAATGGTTAATTTTTCATATCTGTTTAGCAATGTTTTCTGGAATGGTAGAAGGAATAAACTCTCGATCAGTCTTTCAGTTCCCACAATGGAGGCTGTGGGAACAAATCAAACTGAAACTTTCCTGAGACTACACACTGGCTTTCTTGACAAAAGGAAAAAGGCACCCACCTTATGTTTACAAGACCAGAAAACATTTATTTTAATGCTACCAAACTGGTATTTGTCTGAGACACTTTTAGCTGAAATGATCCTCTGGAAAATAATGTTTATAAACATCCTCAAACAAATACCACTCTCCTGACACAAGTCTACCATCAATGTACCTCTCAACAAGTTTTATCTGCAAGTCCTTGACCTGTGACTGCTTTTACAAAGGCTCTCTGTTCATTAGCAATTTCAGGTCACTTTAAGTACTTGTGTCATGAACACACAGCACTGCTGTAAAATATATGTATTAAATACCAACTGCATTAATATAGGGGCTTATTTTCCTCCTCTTGGCTCTCAAAAGCAACATGATCTTACATGTTGATAAAAAAAAAAAAAAAAAAAAAAGACATAATTGTATTTGCATAATTACAGCAATATTGCAGGTCTTTAGTGCAACAGACCTAAGAGGCTGATTTATGATTAAATATGTATGGCTAAAAGTTACCATGCTGGGTAGTGTGCATAGCATTAGACAATGACAGTTTTGGGGCATAATTGCTTTAATGTGGGCAATTAAGACTAAGTGCATGTGATTTTAGTGTCTGCCCTACATTCCTCTGAATGATTACAATGATCAATACACATGATTTGTAAGTCGCTTCCTATTGATCGAATGGTAAAATGTTTGACCTTCCTTTGAGGAAGTAATTTGCTAAATTATGACACCACATAAAGTCTTTCTTGGTTCAAAGGTGAGGGGTAATGGTGCTCAGAATTAGGGAAAAAAGAAAATAATCATTTTTCCCCCTTTTCCTGAAAGTAAGTCTTTGTAATGTCCCTGACAATTTGCTGACTTCACCTGCGGAGGAAGGAGTGTGGCACATTTGTCTTCAAAATTAACAGAGGGGAAAAAAGTTGAATTATAAACTCAGCCCATCTCTGTAAGAAACTCTCTTTATGAACTCCATCTGTTTACACCTTTATACCAAATCATCAGGAAGCTCTTGACCACAAGGTCTCTGTTGTTTACAAGCGGCCAGAGAAAAATGTGTGGCAGCAAAGCTGGGGGGATGGAGCAGACCGTGAGTGCTACGAGCAGCTGGGACATGTGGCAGGTCTTCCTGGGCTGCCTGCCAGCCTTAATTTTGCTTTGCATGCACAGTAGCGAACAGCCTTTGCTATATCACGTTAGCAGGTAAGAAAACAAAAACAACAAAGTGTTCCTGAATACACATCAGTGGATGAACAGTAACTTTGTCATGGCTGTGGCACCTCCTCCATGCTACAGTTGTCATCCTCCCTGTATGTAAGTAGCAAAGCAGATCAAAATTAATAGTACCAGTACACTGAGATGCACCCGCCCAGGGGAGTGGTGATCCTCACTGACCTCAGCACACCAAACATACAGGGCAGAGCTACCACACTGACAATCTGTATTGCTTAATGCACCCCAGAAAGTGTTGGGAAGACCCACACAGACCCACCTGTTCCCTCAGAGGCCATTTCACCAGGGTGTTTTCACACAGCAGCAGTGCCTCCTGCCATGCCCTCCACTGAGCGTATGTGTGCTCAGTGCAATGTAGTGTTATAGATATCATAGTTCAATGCCAAAAATTTCCACATTTTTGAATTTTCTGGGTTCTAAGCTTGTAGCTCTTCACTCCATTTTGGTCTGGTAGGAGCACAGTCATGCATAGCCTTCCTCAGCCCAGCTAGACTGAGTGAAAAGTCCTAAAGTAGCCAGCTGGACCTTGAGTCTCGGGGTCACTTGCAAAAGGCCTCTTTTGATTTGTTTTGTACACCAATCCAAATTGCATGACCCAAAGTCAACCGTTCAACCAACAACTGTCCAAAATCTACCTTTGAAGGATTCAGATTACATCTTTTCAAACTAAACTGCAATGTATATACAAACTTACCAGATTTCATCCTTCCCAATGAACCGCTCTCACTCTCTCCACTGCACCTCACAGACAAGCCTTCCCAAAGTAAGCCACACCTCCTGCAGTAATACTCCAACATCAAACAGGTCCTGCATCAAAAATGTCCTGTTCTCCATTAGAGTCCATCCAACAGTAACAGCTGACAGGTATACACCATCCTCACCAAAGCCAAACACAGCAACAACTGGTGCAAAGCTGGAATGCCACATACGATGTGATATTGTAGGTGTGAACTAATGCAGAGGTGGGCTTGGAAGTTGAAAAATGTGGTTTAATATGTTGGTTTACTGGCGGATGTGTGTTCTCCCTGGAAGAACTGTACAAGCAGACGCTGTTTAAGGACAAGATAAGAAACATTTTTCAGGTCTCTGACAGTGAAAGTAATAAGTGGTACCTGTGTTGTGGTGTAGGATTTTCCTGTTCCTTTCTTTCCCTGACCATTTCCTTCTCTGCCCAATCAGGTGCTGTGGGAAAGAGAGAGGAATATTTAGGACAGGATTAGCAACCTCAGTGTCCCTGTCCCCAAGCACTGTTAAACTCAAGCCTGCAGACATGCTGGGAAGCCACCCTCCTCCACTTCACTGGGATGCATTATCTCAGCATTTTCTGCTTAAAACACGCTGTTGGCCCATCTGATGCACTTCAAGGTTCCTACCCCATGGTCCCCCTTGCTCTGGGGTACCTCAGTGCTTCCTGCTGAAGCCCCCGGTCCTGAGGCCACTGCTGCCCCTCACAATCTTGCACCCCCTCTGCACTATCCCTGCTCTGTGCTGTCCCTGCTCTGCACCGTCCCCACTCTATGCTGTCCCCACTCCATGCTGCCTCCAAGTTTCCCATCCTCTCAGTCCCTCTCCACTCCCTTGCCCTGCTGTCACTCTTGGCTTCACCACCATCACTCGAACCCTGCCCAGCAGCCAGCCCAGGTCTCCTATCCCTCAAAGACACTCTTGTGTTTCCTGCCTCTTCCCACCCTTGCCCCATCCCCAGCCCAGAGTGCCTGCAGAGGCCACTTTCTGCCCATCCAGGGGGCCCAGACCCATCTCCTCACAGCCAAAAGCAGGTGGCTGGATCTGGAGCCTCACGGTCTCTTGCAGAAGCAAACTTCCACAGCAATTCAATGGCACCACACAGACAAGGGAACTTTGTCCCCACGCCGCAGCTAACAGGTACCTACAAACTGTCCAAAACCTACTTAAAAACCACCCAGACTTCACCCTTTCACATTAAACTGCTCTTTCACGCCTTGGGCTACATCTCACAGACAGGTCTTCACAAAGTAAGCCACTCTTCCTGCACTAATACTCACTCCAGCATCACCAGATTCCTGCACGCAGACTCTCACATTCTCCCTGAGGGTCTGCTCTACTCTACTCACTGGCAAAGACACTGAGCCCTCACCACAGCCAAAACACCCCAGCACTGGTAGAGAGTTGAGATTGCATGTGAAGATCAGCCTGTTCTTTCCCACCTTTCCCAAAAGTGAGGCATCCGCAACCCCCCTCACTGTGCTCAGCCTCCTCCTTCTCCCCACCTTCTGCACTCCTGGTGCCCTGCAGCTCAGCCTCAGGTGAGGAAAGCAGATGGGACACGTGTGATCCTTGTGTACACCATGCTCACTTCCACACTGCTGGTGAAGGTAGGAAAATGGACAAGGACAGAGACGCTGAAATGATTACAATATGGAAGATGGAATATGAAACCACAAATCACCTATCATGTAGCTAGTGAAAAACATCCTATTTACTGATTGCTGTGCCAAGTGCACACGATGTTACACTTAAATCCTTTTTGTAAGAAGAGAGAATCAAAGAGTTCATAAATTCCCCCAAACAGCAGTATTGAACTATGAATTAGATAGAACGACAAATCAGTTAAGATTCATTGTTAGAAAAAAGTTCAGGCAAACCAAGGACAGACAGTTGTTGAGAAACTGAAGGTATGTCTGCTTGCCTGACCTGAGAGGACAGCTTCTCCTGAGGCTCACCACCCACTGCTGAAGCATCCCTTGAGGAAACTTTTTCCAAGCCAGAGATGATGCTGGGACATCAGCCGCAGATAGACTTTCTGGGATGAACTGGATTACTATGGAAACTCAGCTCTGGAAGTCCTCACTTCCCCACCCCTAACTCTACCACAGCCATGTGCCTGAGCACCAGGAATGAAATATCTGGCTCTAAACCATAATCACCTTGTATCTGGATTTGGAACATTTCTTTTAGTTTTCTTCCAGGGGCTTAATGATCATTACAGAGGCTTAAGGTTTCCCAGATGTGTCAATCTTGAGAAATCTTACAAAACAAAGTTATAACACTACACAGTTACACTACAGTCACTCTCTGCTGCAACTAAAAAGACATGGAGAAATAGTAAATAAATAATTCTAGACCCAAGTTCCCATTTTCTTACTGATGCTATTCCATTGGCAGTAATCCATTCACAGCAGGCTCCCATGCAATCAGTATACAAGCATTTGGGTCCCATTTCTGGATGACCTGAGGTGAGCTAGAGTTGGTGGTCACTGGGGATTGCATCAGGACAAGAGGATGGGAAACTGGTGGTGGCAGTACTGATCAACTGTTAAATGCGAGAAGGAAAATAAGAGTCCCAGGCAGGGTACCTTGATCCTGAGAAAGCTGTTTATGCTTCATTTTGAAAATTTTCCCAGCACAATGTATCCAGATAGGTGAATTTTCATTGCTTCTCATTTAAAATAATTCTTCTTTGTCCATCTCTCTTTTTGTATCAGAGGAGTAGATGTGTTCTGTGTTTGAAATACGTGTCACTATTCTTATTCTGTGAATGTGCAGACACTGAGATATCCTTCATCTCAAGAAAGACCTGTTGAGGAAGCAACAAGAGGTGGTGAAGGCTGCTGTCTGCAGACCAAGACATAGGAAACGTGTCAGTAAGCACTCCTACATGTTTCCAACTCATCAAGATAAATCTATTGGAGGAGAAGGAGAAGGCGGAGAGGGATAGAAGTGCATCTTAGACAAGCACAAATTGAAATTGAGCTATAAATTGATACCCGGGCTGCAGAAGGCCCAAGAGTGGTGCCAAAACTGGGGCAGAGCTTGGCACTCCAGGCACCAGTAACTGGCCATGAAAAGCAGTGACCGAGAAGACTTATGGGGGGACTCCTGCCACCAATGGAAGGCCAGCAGCCCCCGGCACTATCCAGGCCCTGAGCCACAAGGGGAAACACAGCCCACAAAGCAGCTTACACCACCATTGTGTAATAGATAAATCTGTGGCTAATTGCACAAATTATACCAACCTGCTGGCTGGCTGCTGGCACATCAGTGTCCACCAGGAAAAGAAAAAGCCCAGTCTCTGATGGTTCACCAAGGGAGGCCTTTCTCTCAGCCACTGAATCCCTGACAGTGGAGAAGCCAGGAAAACTCCATGGAGCAGAGACAATAATGGAAGAGCAAGATAGGTTCATATTGTAGTACTGGCCTGCATGGGGAGATACAAAGAGAAACGAGAGACTGATTAGTCTCACTCTGTCTTGTCTCATTGCTTCTCTGTGGACAAACCTGAGCATCAGGGCTTGACCTGCTTTAGCAACATAGTTTTCTCCAATTTTAAGTTTTTAATCTTTTTTTGAAACACACTGTTCATTGGAAGTCCTGACCTGGAACTGGGAATCAAGGCATTGGATATTCTTTGCTTAAAATCTCTAGCTCCTAAGGTCTGACGTCAAGCCTTTTAATTTAAAAGATAAGAGTTGCTGCCACAGTTTTCTCCCAATCCTTTTTTTTTTTTTTTTTTTTTTTTTTTTCCTCTGGAGAACATGTTCACAGGTTTTGTTCAGCCTGAACCTTCCAGCTCTGAATGTGCTCCATTTTCCACAGGCCCACTATGTAGGCTCCAACTGACCTGGAGGTAGCACCTGTATCTGAGCTGGTATCTAGCAGGCATTCAGTCACCTAAAAAAGAGGCCTCTATGGTATCTTAGACCCCTCTGAAGCATCCAAGCTATGCCCATGGGACATAGGATCTTTGAGAGACCATCTCTGGGGCAGCAGCTGGTGGCCAGGAGGTGCTGCAGGGCACCTCACCTAAAGGAAAAAGGTGTGAGTGAGTAGATCTCAGCCCTAAACACTTTTATAGTCAACAGCAAGAAAAGGCACTTTACAGCATGATTCATTTCCTCTTAAAATCAATGTCTAAAACTAATCAGAGGATTGACACACTGAAAGTGCTGATCTTGCTCTAGTGACTGTGAGGAGAGACCAAGGGGACTAAATCAGGTCTCTGTGTTGTAGATGTCTAAAGCTAGGTGAGATGACTTCACCCAGAGCTACAAATGGATGGGCCCCACCCTGCTAGTCACCTGTCTTCAGAACATAATCTAACAACAACCATATCTGTCTATGATAAAATAGATAAAGCATTAATTCTTTTTACTGATTCTACAAACTGTGTTAATGAGTATTTACAAATAATCACTTGTGAAAATCTTTACAGTCCAAGTATCTCTACTAGATAAATTAAGTACCATTATAATACACAATAAAATTGATTAGTATAATAAGTGGACAAGATCTCAAACTCTTATTTACCTTGGAACTCTACTCATGATCACTTACACTAGTTTTCCATTGAAATATTTATGGAATAAGATAACACTCCATGATTCTTACTCAAGGATGCCCATAATCACATACTTAGCTTTAAACATAGAACCACTGAAGCTGCAGACTTCAACACACAGTTAAAGAGCATTGTTGAGTCAGGACAGGCTCCTTACACAGGACTGCACATAGGAGAATCTGGGCCAAAAATGTTACCATTCCCTTAAGGTGTGAAATAACATCAAATATTTGATGAATCAAATGACTACATTAAAACTATAATTAGCATAACTAAGTCACCAGTTATGAGAACAAAAAAAAAAAAAAAAAAAAAAAGAAAATACTAAAAGGTGGCAATATAGGAATGGGAAAAGAGAAACTTTGAATGCAAAACTAGTAGCAGGATTCACAGGATTTTGCAAGTTCAAAACGTAACTGACACATTTCTTTGTTGCTGTTAATTTTGTTTTGCTTTCATATTAACTGCATCGCTTTGATGAATATTTTTAAAAATAAAATAATGGCTATCACTCAGGCTGCTTTGAAGTATTTCTGAGGCGAATGACTGGTAGCATTTATTGATTTCATAGTGTGACACTAGAAGTTTTGATACGGGATTTTAAAAAAATGATATTTGAAGTTAAAAGAAGACATCTTGATTAAAGCCAGAACAAATTGTTTGGCTGAGATTCAAACTCTGGTTCACATGCCTTTTCAAGCTTGTAGATTCACTTGCTTGCTAGGAAAAGCCCATATGCTTTCAATGGATGAGTTAAAAATTCATGCCATGGAAGAGCAGGAAACTGCTTCAAAGTTGGGAACCAACAGAACAGCTTAAACCATAAGGGAAAAATATATTCATAGACATTAGATGTAAGAACGAGGTAGAAAGGTCTTGTGTTTAAGGGGTTCAACTTTGAGCCACAGACGGCGTGACCTTGAAACAAATCCCATAGTCTTCTGTGCATCCGCTAACCATATGCAAACTACCGATAATACCATTCTCATCTCCTGCTTTGCAGGAAGCTGTGAAGAGCAGCTATATGATGCTGTACATCATATGGTTGGCTAGAGAGATGATCTGTTGGGTTATCAGTTTAAATCTCAGACTGCCATGACTGCTACTGATCTGGTGGGTGCAATCGTTCACTGCCTACAGTCTTCTGGGTAATTCTAGTTCAAAAGGTACCTCAGAGACCTCGCCACACAGTGAAGCAAGTATTGGTGCTGGCCGCTCTATGGAAATGCTTGACATACTCATGGCTTTCTCAAGGCAAGGGGGAAACATGTGGAAAAGGGCTCATTCATACCTGAAGGCTGCTCAATACTTTAGGATGCAACAAAGCCCTGCAGCTGCCTCCTCTTCTCCAGTCCAGTAAACTAGGACAGCGCTCTTTGTGGCCCATAGAAGCAAGAGTGGAAGTAGGAGTTCTTCATAATGAACCAATATCACTAAATCCTCACAGAGTTACCTGCTTAAAAGCCACTTGAGTCCTCGTTCTTTAAATAACTGACCTAAAGCACCTGCTCACAGGGCAGTTTTTGCATCTCAGGAGAAGACCATCACTTCTTTCTTGACCTTCTTCCATTGGTGGTGTCACTGGGGATGAGACTGACTTTTAAAGGAAACATTCACTAGTGCGATTTGGGAGGGTCACGAATTAAAAATACCTTGTCAGTTTTGTGAAGGAAAATGTAATAACTCACCAGCAGGCTATTGACCGAGTTGTTAAACTCTGGGGGAAAAAAAAAAAACCTGTTAGGTGAGCTGGTTAATATCAAGGCTCACCACTCACTTCTGCATGCTACAGACCATGTCAAAAGCTTTCCAGTAATCAGTAGAGCTTAAGAAAAGTCTCTGATTAACTTTTCTTTCATCTTTCTCTTTTCCATCTGGTGTTAAAGATCAAACCTTCAGTTCCTCTACTCTTTTAAGCCTTGCCTGTTTGACAGCAAACTTCTCATCCATCTTAAATCTAGCGTGGGCTAGAATGTCTTTCAGCAGTAGCTAGAGGGTAGATATATTATCAGATACTAACCATATTGCTCCTTCTCTTTTTACTTTAGCTTTGTATTTGTTATTATAGGATATATCTGGGTTTTCTGAGTGTTCAGCTTCTATCCCTCTACTGCAGGACAGTGCTGTGCTGCTAATGCTTTGCAAATCACTGCATCATCCTTTTCCAGTTTTGGAATGTCCTATCTGTGCTTTGCATTGCTTCTTCCAGCTTTACCAGCAGGCCAGGATACTTGTCTTCTGGGACTTTCAGCATTTGTGGTCTTAAAGGCACCTCAATGTGGGCATGATGGTGACTTTGACAGTGCTGGGGCTGTAAAGCTTTAAACTGCACTGCTGTTGGTTGTCTGCTGGGTAGAGAGCGCACCCTCCCCTTTGACAGACTGCAGTAGGTCAGAGATGCTCATTGACCCTCGAGAAATCCTTGCCTTCTCGGTGGGATATGGACAAAGACTACTGGAACCCCTAGGACTGACTTAGAGCTGACCCTGGTCCTCCTCCCACTGCACTTTTATAGCTAGCTATTCCTTAGTAGCAGAAGAAAAGCAGCTGTAATTATTTGCTATGTGCTTACACCAAACAGAAGAGGTAACACCTGACCAGAACACTGGGGCCATCAAGGGCCGCCAGTTAATGATATACAGTATTTGGATAATGGTAAATAGAAGACCATCAAGATGATTACATTCTTTATTATTTCAAAATTGGGCATCTTTTCAGGAAGAGAAATTTCAGTTTCTTACTGGATCTACCGCCTAACATCACTTGTAAGCTATGACTTCATAGCCCATGTGAGCTATCAAATCCATTTCAAGCACATTGATCAGGCTAGTTATTGTACCAGATAAGTCATAAAATGTCTTCATGACTTTGCAGGGGGAGGCAAAACATTTGAAAAGGAAAGATGCCAAAAGATGTGGAAGAGAAAAGCTGCCTTGGGCAACTTAGGCCAGAGTGGCAACGACCACTTTGTACAACAGCAAGTCTGTGAAGGCCAAGTCTTTATTAGCGAACGATGCAGCCTCACAGAAGCAGATCTGCAGACACTTGATGTGTATACTAAATTTATCTCAGAGGATTTACTCCAGATTAGCTGAAGTAAATTAGCTGCTCTTGTCCTGTGAACTGAATGAGTATATTAGGTGTAGTCCTGGAGAGAATTTTTCTCATGGGGTTTAAAGAAAAGGAATAAATACAGTTTATGTACCCTCAGACCACTCCTTGATATGAACCACAGGGTAGCAACTGGCAATAATCATGAGGTTTTTTTCAGTGGTGCTCTCCTGGCTCAAAGTTATGTGCTAATTACACACTGTTTCTCTAATACCTATCATGGGATATATTTATTAAGCATCTATGCTGAATAGGTTTGACACTGTACTGGGACAAAAGCTTTTTCATGCGACTTACCATCTCCCTCAGAAATGCTGGCCAGAAACTCCATGCCTACATAAAACAGGGGGACATAAACATATTTTGCAAAACAATTTGAAATCTTAAGTTTATGAAAGGCTGAATTTAATCAGGCTGAACTCAACTACAGATTGTCAGCGAGGAGAGTTAAATGGGGGAAGAATGGCATGATGCCATATGCTTGCAGACCTTTCTGCTTTGCTGTTCTGAGCCTGGGCTAAAGAATTTGGGTGTTATCACAGTGTGAGAAACATCTTCCTGCTAGAAACACTGTAAGAAATCACTCTTGGAAATGATTGGTTCTATGTCAGAACCAAAGTAGCTGCTGTCTGATGCTGATCGGTACCTAATACATCAGGAGAAATGCAAAAGCACATTGTTGGGCAGATATAAACAGCTTGCTTTCACATCCTGCTCTCCAGTAGTTAGAGACTGATTTACATCCTAGAACAGGAGGTTCAATATCCTTTTCACGATTTGTTGTCTTAATTATAACATTAGGTACTTCAGATTTCCATATAAGCATCTAAATTGGAATCCTTCTAAATCTCAGTCTGAACAATTTGCTATGGCAGACAGGCCCACGGTTAAATCATGCGTTGTGTAAAAAAGCATTTCCATTTATCAGTGCTGAATTTCATACCTTTAACTATCAATTTAGCTGACACCGGAATTCACTTAAAACATTTCTTCACAATGTTATAGATCCTATATGTATAACTTCATATGATGAAACTGCAATTAATTTTATTTAAGTTATAAACACAATTACTCTGCAGCATCATTGCTACAGTTCTTGCAGCTCATGTTAGTGTGGAGGCAAGGATTAATATTAATGAGGACTGAGAGATGGGTGAAAATAATAAATGCAAACATTCTGATTAATCAGGAGGTAGCTGTGAAACACTAAGCCAACTTTAGAAAGAAGCAACTCCTGGCATTTTTTGTTGGCTACTGTCACTAAAATAGAGATGTGAATCACCCATCACTACAATATTTCAGCTTTAAAGCAGCACAGCCTTGATTGTGGGACAGTTCTGCTGATAGAGAAGCCTGAGGGACAGAACTGTGGGCCAGACTTCCTATTTTTAAAAATGTTGGTTGTACGTTACATGCAGATTACAGACATGTGCTATGTGACACAGCTTGCCAAACTGCATTTTATTTGCTAAAGGGAACTGAACTGTGGAAATAAATGAGTTATTTTGAAGTTAATGATGAGCACAGGCTCCAGTTGAGAATACACTACCTTTCCATACTGCAATTAATTCTGCAGATAATACTTGCTTGGCAAATTATGTATTTTAAATGTGTTTTTATCATCTCAGGAAGTTGAAATGATGGCACAATTCTTTTTTTGGTTGCAGGCTAAGTACTCATTTTGATAAATCAAAGTTTCCCATAACTTGGTTAGTGCAGTAGCCAAGTGATTTGCCTTACAAAAGTGTTTTCGAGATTAATTGGTTAATAGCTTGCACTGCTTTGATGTGTACAGTCCACAGTGTTAGTATGATTTATTTCATGTTTGGTAAAAGTTAAAAATTCTCTTTCCCCCAATAAAACAAACTTTGATCCCCCCCCCTTTTTTTTTTTTTTTTTAATTTCTAAATTACAGTTTCCGTTTAGGGAAAAGGCACTTCATTCCCAGTTTTCTAAAAGCATGGAAAGTTGTCAAGTTTTTCTAGGCCCCTGTTGATAGCCGGAAAA
>JANHGN010003482.1:54102-66527 GCA_024605025.1 Megaceryle maxima | reverse complement strand
GGAGCTGGGGAAGGGGCTGGAGCACAAGGGTGGTGAGGAGCAGCTGAGGGACCTGGGCTTGTTGAGCCCGGAGAGAAGGAGGCTGAGGGGAGACCTTCTGGCTCTTGGTAGCTCTTGACAGGAGGTTGGAGCCAGGGGGGTCAGGCTCTGCTCCCAAGGAACAAGTGACAGGACAAGAGGAACTGGTGTCAAGTTTCCCCACGGGAGGCTTAGATTGGATTTGAGGGACAATTTTCTTCCCTGCAAGGTTTGGTAAGGGCTGTCCCAGGCTGCCCAGGGCAGTGGTTGAGTCCCCGTGATCCCTGGAGGGGTTTCAAAGCTGTGGTGCTGAGGGACATGGGTTGGTGGAGACCTGGCAGTGCTCGGGGAATGGTTGGACTTTATCTTCAAGGTCTTCTCCAGCTGAAATGATTCTCTGATTCTATGTGGTCTGTGTAGTAAATAGAAAATATGGTCTTAGGTGTTGGAATAGGAAAAGGCAGACTAAAGAGTGTACAGCTCAGTATTTAAAGCACTGGGACTCAAAGGAGTGAAGAGGGAGACCAGAAATGATGATAAGAACATGACAGAGGATGAGGTTATCCCCAAGGACAGGAGGTATTGGTATTGGTGTTACTGTCAGTCTGGGAAAACTCTTCAAATGGCAGATTTTTTTCTTCTGGAATCACGTTCCCTGTAATATATTCATTGATGCAGCAGAATGGGATAGGGAGTACAGTTATAATACATGTCCAGGGCAGCAAGCTGGGAAGAGAGATACAAACAGTGCAGAGGACTGAATTACCATGCAAAGTGATCTTGATAAATGGGAGAAATGGTCTGAAGCCAATGGGATGAGACTCCCTGAAGAGAAGTGCAGTGCTCAATGCGGAAAGGTGCGATCCAATACCCAAACCCCAAGCAATCAATCAATAACCAATTGCGTGGCACTGCAGAAATTGTGGGAATGAGGGTGAACTCCCCCAGAGTCAGGAAATGGCTTCATTTTGAAATGAAACCACAGTGTATTGATACAAGTGTCCTGTGTAAGGTGGAGGTGAGAGAGTTGTTACACTCGTGACTGTGAGGTCTCCGTGTCCTGGTTGGACGCTGAGCTTTGAAAGAGATGAAAATAAATTGCTTTGTGAGTAGAGCATCAAAGGGCTTAGGGGAGGTCTGGCAAATGCAGCTCCAAGTGATAGTGATGGGGAGGTGAGGGGTTATTTAGTCCAGGGACTCCATGAGAATGGAGAAGTAGTGAAATAAATTGGAGGTTGCTTCAAAGCAGACAGGTGTTTTTCAGCAGATTCCCTGAGGCTAGAAGAAGTGAGGGCTCCGTTCGAAATGGGAAAGATTTAGTTTAGAAGTGCTTTTACTGAGGAAGATTGAGGGGTGGTGGGGTGGCTGTGGAGCCTCTGCTAGAGTCCTGCTGTCCCTGTCTCCTGGCGTTGCACAGTTGGGTTTTGTCCCCCAATAACTGTTGGCCCTGGCAGTTGGTTCCATCGTGTTGGACAGCAGGGTGAGGTCTCATTTGGCAATGGGAGCTCATCACTTAATTATCAGAGAGGTAAGACTGGGAAGCAGGAAATAGGCAAAGAGCAAATGAAGTGAGAGAGGAAGACTTTGCAAATACCTTTGCCATGGGTTTATATTAAGTCAGGACCTGCTGCTTCACAGCAGGGAGGGAAGCTCAAGATGAAGCTCAAGACAAACCTCAAGTTGCATTAACTCTGATTTGTATAAAACAAATCCCCAAATCCCCTGCCAGCCGACACGATGCTTCCTGGAGCAGAGGTCTGCATGTTCAGTCGCCATCAATTCATTCACTCTCATTTCAACTTTTGGAAGACCTTCATTTTTAATGAGCTCAGTTTTGGAGCGTGTCAGCTGAGCTCTGCAAAGCAGAAGCAGCTCCAGTCTGTGCTGGGATCCTGCCAGTGTCCTCTTTCTGGTTTACAGTCAAATAGTTCCCTATTTCTTGTGAGCCTTTGCCTCCCTCCAAACATCTTTTTAGTTTACTCATTGACTTTGTGTTTGCTGTTAATTATAGTTCTCCCTGTTGGCTTCAAGAGGGTTAGATTTCTAATGCTCAGGTTTTGGTAGAGCCATTAATAGGCAGGTAGGAATGTTACAGACACACCTCTGTATTTCAGAAGACCAGATATAAAGGCATTTATACAAATACAGTAGCAGCTTATTGTCCAGCTAGAATCTAAAATGTGGCGTTTATTGGAATATATTAATCAGTGACTATTTTAGAAACCATTCTGTGGGACCTGTAGCTATAGATACCTGTTTGGATTGAGAAGATACCTGGTAGGATTTCACATGCTTAATAAATCATCAAAAATTAAAATGATCAGAAAACTGACACCTGCCAGAGGTTTCTGAGCCTACAGTTTGGTGACTGCTTTTAAATTTGGGCCAGGAGACCTTGATTCCTTACAACCCAACCTGCAGTTCCATCATCTCCTTTGGGCCAGAGCTGCAAGTTCAGAGAGGTAGTTGGGTGCAAAATAACCAGATAAACTTGCCTTTGATTTTGGTCAGTTTAAGCTGCTGTGGAGCTTCTTCCTTGGTTTCTTAGGTGTGAAACAGATGCTTTGAAAACTTCCAGAGGGAAAGGCTGTTAGTCCAAGAGATCCTAAATATTTCATGGTGTGTAGCCTTTTTTTAATGCTTTAGAGCAGCAAAGTTGGAACTGCTTTAAACTTGCAATTTCCTTTTTTTTTTTCCTTTGGGTTGTGAATTTGTGGGGTTTTTTTTGTTTGGTTGTTTGTTTGTTTGTTTGTTTGCTTGTTTGTTCTTTTTTGTTTGGTTTTTGGTTGTTGGTTTTTGGTTGGTTGGTTGGTTTTGTTTGCTTGCTTGTGTTTGGTTTTTTTTTTTCCCCTGTTTTCTTTCTTTTTCCCTTGCAACACCCCTCCCAAAGGAGCAGGGTTGTTCTGCTTGTGCTGATGGGATGAGGTGTTGATGCCAAGATCAACCCATACACGAACATCTTGCTAAACAAGAGGTGTACAGTGTACACGCTGCAGGGGATTAGGAATGTTGCTTTCAAGTTTATCACCCCCATTGAATTTTGCCTCGGGTGTTTTTTTGCAGTGAGCAGATGGGGCTCTCTAAGCACTTTGGTCGTGGTATTCTCCCTCCATCAGGATCTTTGTGTGGGCGACAAGAGGAGAAGCCAAAGCTTTTGATGAGGAACATTTGCAAAAGAACCTAAAGCTTTGCATGGTCCAGTCTTGGGTGGGGATTTGAGCTGGGCCTTAAGCTAATGACAACAAGAAGAGTTATCTGATTTTTCTCAATACCTGGACGATTTTACCCTGTAAGTTGCCAGTTCCCAGAGTAACAAGATCCCATGTGGGTAAGCGGCTTTGGGGTTGGTTCCTCTGCCTGCACAGCCACATGATGCAATGAGCAAACTGCTCAGCAAAGTCTGGAGCCAGCAGGGCTGAAGAAATTCATCTGTCTGCGAGAACAACGGCATTTTCTCCAGGAAGTGTACACAGGCACTGCAACAAAGCTTCTTATTTTTATTTAAACCATTCGCTAAGACCAACAGTTACTAAAATACTTGTTTCACTCTGTTCCTGCCCTCCATGGACTCTCTAGTGTTTGTGAGCTGTGAAACCACGACTCCCAGGCTAATGAGTCGTCTTTCCTGTGCTGTTTCTCTTTGCATGAACACAAAGGACTTCTCCAGCATGTGAAGCTGTTCTGGAGGGTCTGTCTATGGTTTCTCTTCCAAGTCCAGCAGCTGGCGAAGAAACAAGGAAACTCGCACCCACCTTGATATCAATGCAGCCTCCTCTTTTGAGAAGGGCTACAATTCCCACCCTGCCTGTTATCTCCTTTTCTCTGTGCTTTGACATGACCTTGTGCTAAATATAGAGTGAACTCTTCTCAGCCTTGACATCTTTGTTCACCTCTTCTGGTTTCTCCAGCCCTGTCATCGGTGTTTGGCTTTCACTAATGTGTTCCCGGCAACTAATCTGATGCAACCTTGGGATTTGTACTTTGTGAGTCCTGCCTGACTGATTGAGGAGGAGGGGGAGGAGGAGGAGAGTCTGCTGTCTGTGCTGCTCTTCAGCTCTCCATGACCTTCAGGGTCCAGCTCCAGCTCTGGACCCCCACGCTGCAAAAGGTGAGGACAACTCCTGTGGTGGGATCTCCTTCCGTGCCTGTGCCTTTGATGGGGAAGCACTTTTGGGGAACTCTAGAGAGTTAAAACCACGCTTCTGAAACCACCTAGGGGAAAAGTCACGTGCACAAGGGAGATTTTGCAAGCTGGTGCTTGCAGCTCAAGGGAATGAGAGGGAGCGTGGGGGTGAAGGCTTCTTGTCTTGGGTAAGCTGTGCCTGCTTTGTCCGTGGTTCTCAAGAGATACAGGGAAGAGAGTGACCTTCCCTGGCACAGGCTGGAGCTGTGGGACTGGAGACCTCCCTGCTCAGAGGTGGGACATTGTGATGTCTGGGCAGTGCAGAGTGGGGTGATGGCAGATAAAGAGCAGTGAGGAGGAGGAGGGAACTGAGCTGGATCCCCAGGACCAGGAGGTGAGCTGGACCAGGTAAGCCTCTGTTGGCTGCTCTGGAAATGAAGAGAGACACAGAGCCCAGGGAGTGCAGGAGATGAGAGGATGCCCCTCACATTAGCAACAGAGGTGGCAGAGGAAGGCTTGGGGAGGGACCCATCTCCAAAAAGGGGCAGTTTTTCTGCAGTAAAAGGCAATGGAGCCAAGCGAGGTGTAGGCTGCATGAAGAGGTAAAAGCAAAGCTGCTTTTGCTGATGAACTTGGGAAGGCTGTTTTCCTCCTGCAGCTCCCCGACGAGCTGGGAAAGCTGAGCTGCCCTCAAACTGCTGCACCCTTCCTTGTGGTCTCCTGAGTTCTGTCCTCCAGAGAATCAAAGTTCTCACCATTTAAGCCAGAGAGCCTTGATTCATCTCTAACTTTATGTGACAGCAGCAACAACAGGGTGGTGGGTTTTAGCTTAGGTTTTCCTTTTGTGTTCTCTGGGTTTTTTTCGCTCTGCTTTGCTCCTGTTTTGTGGGGACATTTCTGACTTGTTTTGCATTTTCCTTTCTGTTTGATGATAACCTGAAGGAACTGAAGGTGAAAGGGAGAAAAGGAGTGAGAAATTCATTGTCTGAATCCACATTTTGGTGCTGGGAGACGTGCTCTGTAACACGTGGCCACCCATGCTCAGCAAGGAAATCTCCCTGGAAAGCTGGGCTCAGTGTACAGCAGGATCACTCCTCACCTGTGCTGGTGCCCAACAGGTGCTGTGCCCATCCTGTGCTCACACACACGCAGCACGCCTCTTGTGCAACATCTACCATGGCTTGATTCCTTTATGTTCAAGTTTCCATCCCTCTGAAGTATTTTTTTTTGCAATCAGAAAAACCTTTTGTGGTGTTTCTCTTGCCTCAGTTTCTGGCAGCCCTTGAATCAGTGACTGTCCTGTCTTTGTGCAAGGGGGAAAGGGCAGCACACGAGCTCCGTGAGGGACCCAAACACCAGGAGACAACAACAGGCTCCTGCTACGAAAGTTAGACTGAGCAGAGGTTAAAAAGGAAGGGGTAGTTTTGGAGCCAAGGCAGATGTAGCTGAGCGACGGGAGTGAGTGGAAGATAATTGAAAAGTAAACATCAGACTCTTCCAAGCATTGGCTTTAACCACCCACGTGTGCTGGCAGTAGGTTAGAGACCTACGTCAGCAGCGTTTGCCTGGAAAACTCACGGGCACGGTGCCTGGTGCAGGGACGTGCCCCGTCAGCTTCTGGCACTGCCTGCAGTGGGGAGGAAGGGAAAGGGAAGAGACCCTGAAAAGCTTTGCTGCTGCTGGGTGAGAGCTCCTGCTTGCCTCTGACTTCTGCAGATACATTTTTCTTCCTTATCTGCACAGCTTCCTTCATGTGATGGGGAATTCTGCACCGTGTCAGCGAGCGGGGCACGTGGTTCCCAGGGAGGGGCATTTACACCAGCGCCGCTTTCTTCGGGAAGTGCCCGCTGAAAGCAATAGCAAAAAAGCCTGTTGACTTTGCAAGGAGGAATTCTGCCTATTCCTTGACCAATTGCTTACAAAATATGAATATTTAAGGCTGTTGGGATAGTTTAAGGAATATTTAAGGGTAACTTTTCCACTTATGAATGGAAAAGGAAAAGGTAATTGAAGGAAAATGTGGGTCTGCGCGTACTGCGCCCGTGGCTGCCCAACACCTACCTGGTGATAACACCCACGGGGAGCGAGGTCCAAAGAGCAGAGTACACCCAAGTGGTCTGCGCTGTTACCCTTTATCTGCTGCCTCTGCAAGATGTGGAGTTGTCTTTTCCCTCTTTTTCAGGGTTAAAAATGCCTCCTTGTTCACGGAAAGCAGCATCTGGAAGAAGCTGTCAGTGGGAGTGTGAATGAGGATTTCACAGTCTGGTCCCCAACGAGGAGAGCCAGCCGCCTGCCTGCTGCCTTGGGGCTGGATCCCTGTGTCTTAGGAGTGGCAGATAAGGCAGATAGACAAGGTGCTGAATTCCCATCGGCCAGACAGAGTCCCTCGAGGAGAGGCACCTTCAGCATGGCCCATACAAGCCAAGCTAGTGGAATGGAGAAAAACGGGGCACTTCCCTCCATCCTCTACTGTAACAGTGATTTAAAGGAAGGATCCCTGCAGTGGGTGAAAGGTAAGTGAGCAGCTCTGGGGAGACCTTATAGCAGCCTTCCAGTACTCAAAGGAGACCTTACAGGAAAGCTGGGGAGGGATTCTTTAATAGGGAGTGTAGTAATAGGACAAGAGGTAATGGTTTCAAACTGAGAGATGGTAGATTTAGATTAGATATTAACAAGAAATTCTTCACTCTCTGGTTGGTGAGACACTGGCACAGGCTGCCCAGATAAGCTGTGGATGCCCCATCCCTGGAAGTGTTCAAGATCAGGTTGGATGAAGCTTGGAGCAACCTGCTCTAGTGGGAGGAGTCGCTGCCCACAGCAGGATGTTGGAATGAGATGATCTTTAAGGTCCCTTCCAAACCAAATCAGTCTATGGTTATACAATTCTATGGACTCAATGAGGAGGAGGAGAAAGGGAGTACTGAATACAGTGTCCTTAAAATAACAGAAGACAGGTTTTTCAAAGGTGCTGATTAACAGCAGCTTAATTTGCAAAAGTGAGTAAACATTATGGATGTTTCAGGATTTTGGGGAGGGGGTGGAGACACCAGTGCTTTTTTTGAAAAACAGCCATATAGGAATAAGTGGACATCCACCTATGGAAAACAAGGACCCTAGAAGTCCTTTCCCCTTGGACCTCAAAATTAATGAAATCTTTGGAGAACTTGACCTGTGCTTTCCCATAACTCTTTTCCCCAGTCACAGTTTGGTCCCTCTCTGCAGCACTACTTCTGAAAGCACCTGAGGGTGCTGTGCAGAAACAGAAGGCATGGCCATGGGTGGCTGTTCTCACAGAGACCTCCATGCAGGGCACCCTGGCTCAGCAGGGCACCCTTCTTTCCTTGCTCCATTCATGGAGGTGCCATGAGAGCCTTAGCTCTCAGTTTTGACAGGGCTGAAGCAGCTCTTGTCACTCCAGCAGAGGTCAAAGATCTGAGCCTCTCTGCAAATCTCAGGTATCTCAGCTTGGCACCCAACTTGCCAGACTTTGCTGAGCAACTTGACCAAAGCCATGGAGAGCAGGAGAGCTGAGCACAAGGATGAGGCCATTTGTTTTTATTCTTGCTTTGTACTCACCACCTCCACTGCTCTGTGTCAGGAGGAGATAAACCTCAGCAAACAAACAGGACCTTGTTATCCTGGAGGGTTCAAATGCATCTACTCTTCCCTTTTTGACTAGATGCAGTTGTGCACTATTGTAATGCAGTTGCCTCCTTTCACTTGGCATCTCCTGTTCCTGAGCAGTGAGGAGACGGTGAGGATGGAGGACATAAGTGGGAGGGAAGGGAGAGGTGAGTGCAGCCAGCAGAGCAGTCTGGAAGAGCACTGAGCAGGCAGGATCAGCAGGAGCAGCTCCAGGGGACAGGGAGCTGACCCCAGATCTGCAAATGGGAAGGAAAGTTGGGTGAAACAGTTCAGTGAAACAGGATCTGAACAAGCCACTTCCTTAGACCTGATCTCTTCCTCCTGACGTAGCAGAGCTTGTGTAAACTCTAGCTGAATGCCATATGGGATGCCTGGAGATTGCAGCTCTCCTGTGCTGCTCCAAGGTTGCTCTGTTTCAGCTCTGAGCAGCCTGGTCTTCAAATCTAGGACAGGTTGTCCTCACGCTTTCTAGGCTCCTGATTGCAGCCTGAGTCTTTAGATTACATCTCTGATCCTAGCCTTAGCTGAAACTGGGATGCTGAGAGCCTTGAGCAGAGCCATACTGCTCAGGAGCACTGCTGGAGCAGGGACCTGGATGCTGGAGGACCCATGGGGCTCATGCTCAGGGCAGCCCTGCCACACCCCAGATAATGTGATTATTGCAAAGCACTTTAATTTGATTGCTCAAGCTTTTTCTTGTGGTGGGTGGGGTGAGTAGGCAATGGGGAATCTCTGCAAGAGGTAGATAACTTTAGCTACACTGAGCTGCTGAAGTCCATTGTCCTTTCAGTTAAGGATCAGTGAGGCAAGACATTATCCTGCTGAAGATCAGAGCATCGTGTTATCTCTGGCTGCTCACTCCTGGAATGCGTTTGAGGTTTCCTCCCTTTTCGCAGGCTGTTTCCTTACAGGCCACATCAGGCTGCTCCCAAAGCTCCTTGTGATGTTTTTGGAGATGTCTGAGGACATCTGGATTCATTTAAATGATCCTGGATCCATTTAAAACATGTCAGGGTGGTCTCAGCCTTCCCTTTGCCATGCACTCCTTAGCCACTGTGAGGAAAACCCATGCCAGAGCCATGCTCATGACTCCTTTGGGCTCTTGCAGAACCCATCAATGGCCAGGTGCTCATGGTGCTCAGCATGGACAACAACTGCTCAGCCACCTCCTTTGACATGGAGCTTTGCGCAGAGAAACTGAAATCCCTTGGGGTTCAGGTAAGCTCCCCGTGCGTTCTCTCTCCTGGGGACCCTGGAGGAGTGAATGTCACTTGGATTAGCATCCTTTGTGTTTGCACCCGCAGCACAGACAGCTTTGCTTTTTTTTTGGTGTTTTGGGAGTCACTTATTTCTGTTCAACCTCAGTCTGTCCCCTGTGGCCTTAAGTTGCCTGTAATGGTCTTGGCTTAAACCTCCATGAAGAAACCCACTCAATACAGGTTCTAGTGAGTTGTTTGAAAGTCACTGGTGGGATGGAGCATCCCTGGGACAATGTGTCTTGTCTTGTCCATTGTCATAAAAATAGTGATTTTCTCTTATGACATTCCCTGCACTTTCCAGGGAGATATTACTCCAAGTGAGGCAACAACACAAGTTTTGGGTCTGTGACAAGTGTATGGATGAGACTGAAGATGAGCTCTGTGGGAGGGTGCCCTGGGACGCAGCTTTTGGCTGCAGGACCAGCCTGGTTCCCACGATAGCTGCCTGAGCTAGTTCTGATGGGACCAGGAGCCCAAAACTGGAGCGTGGCTCTAGTCTTCTGTTTGCTTCCTGAGCAGGTGCCAGCAGATCGGTGGGGAAAGTTAATCCAGGATGCTGTCCTAAAGCCTGAAGTGAGACGGTACATGTTCTACAACTCCAGGGTGTTCCAGATGGCCATTGCTGTGGTAAGGACAGTGGGGTCTTGCACTAGCTTCCCATAGCCATGCACATGCTGAGGTGCTTCGAGACCTACACCTGGGGTTCTTGCACCCAGGGAGGGAGCGAGGGAGGTTTGGATGGGAAGGAGATACTGGTTTTCATGCATCCTGGTAGGCTCCTTTAGAAATTCCAATTCACAGAGTTTCTGTAGATGGAGGGCAAAGCACCTTCTCCAACCCCTTGCTGGTAGTCCCAGTGAAGTGGGCTGCCCATGGCTGAATAACCAGCATATGCTGAGGTAGCAGAGCCTACATCAAACTTGTCTTTAACTTGGTTTTTAAAATCTGTAGATTTTCTGGTCCTCGTGTTAATTTAGACCAATGGGCCAGTCAGCTTTGGTTACTGAGGTGGTTGTCTAATCTTGCCTGTCATCTGGTGAGAGAAGCTCCTCCAGAGACCCCAACCATTAGCATCAGCTGTAAGGCTGATACTTTGCAGTGTGCTGAGTGTGTGATAAATTCTGACTCCTTCATCTTAGCTGCATTTATTTTTTTGGATACCCATTATACAGGTCTTCTCCTTCTCTCACTAATATTGTAGGAATTGGTGCTCAGTGTTCTGAGGGTTTTGGTGCCTGTTTAGTGCAAATGAGTTATATTGTTGGGAGGTGCTGCTGTGACATTGCTTCTAAGCAATCTTCTGCCCAAGTGCGTGCTCTCCTGAAGTAAAGGGTGAATAAATTCCCTTTTTCCTGTCTTTAAGCAAAGGACAAGCCTGTCAGTCCTTTGCAGAGTCCTTGAACCTGGTGTCAGTGTCCACCACTTGAGCATTACTGTAATTGAGTAGTCTCTGCACCACCTTCAGTGCTTTGACATAGGAGCTTTCTAAATACAGGGACTCTTGGAAGTACTATCAATATGCCTCAGTGAGTGCATTTCTTATCTAAATGGAAGAACTCTGTTGAAATCCTTCCTAGGGTATGAATCATCATCAGTAATTCACACTCTGTCTTTGATGACCTGTAATTCTTTGTAACAAACTAGGGCTCACTCAGTCCTTCTAGTCCTTTCTTTCCCCTAGTTATTATTGGAAAGAACTTCTGTCCTTTCTCACCCTCTGAAAATCTCATGTGGCTTAATTTATGGTAAGATATTGCCCTGGGAGAAGGGACTGGTAGTTTTCTTCTTCCCTTGACTTTTCTCACTTTCACAGCTTTGAGTATGATCAGTCTCTCTGGGGTTTTATAGGTTTTCTACATGTCTCTCTGGACAAACATTTACTCCACAGTCCAGCTGTGTTCCTTCGGACGCTACTGGGAGGCCAGCGTGCTGGTGACCCTGGCTGCCGTGGCAGTCACCGTGGTTGTGATACTGGTTATCGACCACCGCCAGAAGAAGGTAAGAGGAGGCTGCTTGTCTTGGGCACGTGGCTCACGGGGAGCAAGGCTCCCTCCCACCAACATGCTGGGATCCAGGTCATCTCCTGGATGTATATGAAGAACGATGCGTATGAAGAACTTAATTATCTGGGGAGGATGGAATATTTTTACAGTAGGCTTGGAGATCAGGTTCAGGCAAGGGATGTTTTACAGCAGAGTCAGGTGTTGTAACCTCTGAAACGTAGGTGGTGGAGCCCGGCAGGCTGGCTCGAAGCTCCTGCCGGCGCTGGAGATAAAGCAGCTCTTGCAGAACAAGGCTCAAGCTCTCATGGTTGGTGGGAAGCCACAAGGGCTCCCAGCGGAGCCAGATCCTTCCCTGCTTCTGACCATGGACTTTGCAGTCTTAGCTGCCTGTTGCCATTAATAGCATTGTTTACCTCTGTTGTTTACTGTGACCTTGTAACAGGTCCAGACCAAAAAAGCAGCTCTTAACCCCTAGAAGCTGCAATAAGATTATAAAACTGGCCAGACTGGGCAGCAGAAGGAATCATAGAATCACAGAATGTTCAGGGTTGGAAGGGACCTCAGAAGATCATCTAGTCCAAACCCCCTGCCAGAGCAGGATCACCCAGAGCAAGTCACACGTGAACATGTTCAGGTGGGTTTTGAACGTATCCAGAGAAAGAGACTCCACAACCCCCCTGTGCAGCCTGGTCCAGTTCTGTCACCCTCACTGTGAAAAAGTTTGTCCTTATGTTTACATGGAACCTCCTGTGCTCCAGTTTGGAGCTGTTGCTCCTTGTCCTATCATTGGATGTCACTGAGAAGAGCCTGGCTCCAGCCTCCTGACATTTGATTCTTGCATATTTATAAATATTAATGAGGTCACCCCTCAGTCTCCTTTTCTCCAAGCTGAAGAGACCCAGCTCCATCAGCCTTTCCTCATAAGGGAACAAGGAGATGGTGTTAGCATGGGAAGCCACCAGCCTGCAGCAACCACTGCTTGGTCATTATCAACTTTTGCTTGTAGGAATCTGTTTTAGTTTCCATTTCTTAAAGATGCTCAGGAAAAAAACCCAACTGATTCTCTCTCAAGTGAGCAACTGGAATTTGAACTATTCTGACAATCTATCAGAGCTCTGATTGTAGCCCCACATTGGGTGCCAAAAAATCTGTCACGGTTTAGGGTCAGGGTGGTCCCTTAGACCTGTAACAGATGCTCCCTGTTAATCCTCCTCCCTCCCCAAAGGGGAAGAGAAAGGGAATAAAGGGAGAGAGACTCAGGGATTAGAAAAGGAAACCAGAACAGCTTGAATGAGAATAATAATAATAATAGAATATGTACAAATCTATACAAAACCAGTATGGAACCCGACCCCCTGATGGTAATTCCATCACCAT
>JANHGN010003482.1:0-47676 GCA_024605025.1 Megaceryle maxima | reverse complement strand
GGGGTGGGGGGGTTCCCATCGTGGGCCCTGCAGCCCTCTGCTCTGTGGGTGCTGTGCATAACGCCGGGGTGCTGGCTGCCCAGTAAGGACAGCTTCACCAGCTGGTGAACTGGGCACAGGGAAGGGATTGTACAAAAATTGTGGAATCTCCACAGACCTCATCAATAAGACACATTGCTCCAGCTCAGGAGCTGATTTTGCCTTCAAGGAGATTGTCTGAGTGTGCACTGATGTCAGTGGGAGTGCAATTTGGTTTCACAGCATAACAATCTGATTTGCTGCTCGGGTGCAATGGCTCATGCTCTTCCCCTGGCATTTCATGGCCTAAAAGTGCCAGGAGCATTTGATACACAGCTAGAAAATTCTGGTAAAGAAAGACCGATCAGGACACCCTATCATTGTGCTTCTGTGTCGAGAGCAGATACATGTGGGATTTGATGATATTTTCTAATTCCTGGGTTGCAGGATTCCCAGTAAATGGATTCCCCGTGGAAACTGGTGAGGAGAAAGCTCGTGGCCTTCAGGGGAGGACCATGAGGGTTTTTACCCTCAGGACCTGCAGGGCTGGTCTTGGATGGGGTTGCTGCTCCTGGGAAGAGAAGCTCTTGCTTGGGGGGCTGCTGGTACCTCTGCCTTTACATCTGCAAATGCACAAGGATCAGAGAAAAGAGAGGGATTCGGGATTAGCCAGAGCAAGAGATTATTGCTGAAGAGACAAAGCTGGGGTGTGAACTGGCAAGGTGCTCAGAAAACCTCCCGATGGAAACAGTAAGGAACATTAGGTAAGTGTGAGAGAGTTGGGCCAGGTTTACTGCTGCAAGGAGGGGATAAAGCTCCCCAGTTTCCACACTGTGGCCTGGACACCACCAGTGCCTCCAGATCATCCCTATTTCTCAGCCAGATCTTACTCTGCTGAGCTGTGCACTCCTCATGTCCTGGGGCAGCTTTCCCTGGGGTGCCACTGAGCTCCCAGCTGTGGGTTGCACCACGCTCCACAGAGAGAGGTGCAGCCCCCACATCGCAGCAGCAGAGACCCCATGTGCCTGACCTGCCAGAACAGCACAGGGCCAGCCCCTCTGCTACTGCAAACTGGGCAGCTCCCCTGACTGTGGTTAAACGCCTGGCCCTTAACTGTGGAGAAGGAGCTGAACAAAGCTCAAAGGAGGGGTTTGACTCCTCTCACTAACAGACTCAAGTGCCTGCCCTGATCTTCTTGTCTGGGGCCTCTTCAGAGTCCTGGATCCCATTGCAGGAGTTAACTAATGCTCTGCTTTTCCTTCATATGCACTTAATTAAGACATTAATGATGAGACACCTCCCCTTTCCCTCCCCTCATCCCCCTGTTAAGGATCCAGCTACTATTTCAGGGTATATTCTGGAGATTTTACAGGACCCCTGAGACATGCAGTTCCCTTTCCTCCCCACGGCACTTGGGAGTAGCAAAAAGGGACCAGCCCAGCCCAGCCCAGCCCTGCACCTTCCTTGTGAGGCTCCTGTGATAGCCCCAAGCTCCTGGCAGAGGTAGGAGACCACGGGAACAGCCTGACCTCCATGGCAGCTGCCTGGGAATGTGCTTGTGCCTGGGTGCAGCTCTGGGCATGTTTGTATGAGAGCAACCAGGAGTGACTCAGTTGAACCAGTGAAACTGGTATTAGTGGGGCAGAGCTTTCCCATGCTGAGATTCCTCTGCCTGCTGGTCAAAAATTATTTCTTCTTGAGCTTTAATGGGCAGGTGATGCAGGACCAGCTCCCCTGGTGAGATCTCCTGCCCAGGAGCAGCTCCTGGGGCAGGGGGCAGGGACCAGGAGCCAGGAAGGTCCTTGGTGGGTATGTGCTGAGTCGGGGGTGGCCAGGAGGAGCAGCTGCTCTCGAGGGCATCACATGAGTGATCTGCAAAGTCATGGTGATTTGTGTGTTTTAAATGGGCCAGGAAGGGGCTGGAGGAGGATTGGCAGCAAGGACAGAAATCTCTCTGCCAGCTGGACTCGTGGTGATGCATTTGGGTATTTAGCAGGGTGCCTGAAATAACAAAGCTTGCCCCGAGGAGCTGTAGCTCTGGGGAAGTGGTGCTTCAGCAGGTTACAGCCACTCACCCCTGAGTACCCTCAGCGTAAGTCTGTCCTCCCTTCCAAAGGCTGTTCTTTGCTCATCCTCTCTGTCAGGGGTTGGGATACAGCCATGACATTTAAAGGCAAAACCCAGCAAGGGAAGATAAAGCAGGAAAGAAAAGAAACTCTTTCAACTTCTACCTGTTCCAGTTCATCCTTGGACAAAGCTCTCAGCTCTGAGGAAGACTATGGTTGCTGGAGCACAGGCAGGGAGGGATGGGGACCCAGCACTGCTCCCCTGTGGGCAGGGCAGCAGCAACAGGAGGTGTCCCCTCATCCCACAGCCTTGAGCTCAGGCAAACCCTGACCCTTCCAGCCCCAGCGTGACCTGGGCTGAGGTATGTGGATGTCCCCGTCCCCAGTGAGCTGAATGTCCCTGTCCCCAGCAAGCTGCTGACTTACTGCAGTGGCGGCTGCGGGGGGCTGCCTGTGCTGGGCAGGGTGGTGGCTCCTGGTGCTCTCGGCTGCACAGGTTCCCCATCTTCCTGGCCACATAGCGGCAGGCTGGTGGGAAAGGAGAGACCTGTCTGCTCATGGCAGTGACACAAAACACCGACTACCCTGAAACCACCCTCTCCAGAGAGCCCAGAGCGGGACCTCTTCGTGAGCTGGGGATCCTCGCAGAGGAGGAGCAGCCTTTTGTGCTGGGCCTGTGGTGGGTTATGGCCAAAAGTAATGGAGGAAATGGAGGAGACTGGATTTAACTGGCTAAAAGGGAGTTGCTGAGTCTGGTGTCCTCCTGGCTGTGTTTCAAACCGCTCCAGCGCCAGCCTTTCTCCCCCACAAACCACAGCCATACAGTACACAGAGTTTTTGCCATGCAGAAATCCCTCTAAGCTCTCTTGTCTCAAACAAGCAGTTTCCTTACCATTGATAATGACTCAAACCATTTTCTTCGGGGCTCAGCAGAGCTGTCCTTTTCAGCCAGCCTGTCTCTTCCTCTCTCTCCTCTTGCAGGCAGCTCTGCAGTGGTTTTATTTCTTTACAGCTTCCTCCTTCCGTCCCTCCCGCGGGATGTTGCTCCAGTAACAGCTGGTCGCACATGGGGAGGTTGGCTCAGCTACTGGGCAGGGCTCTGTGTGCTGGCCGTGGGATCTCTGCACCTCCCAGGAAGGAGAAAGCTCTCAGAGCATTGGCTGCAGGCAGAGGCACCGAGGACCGTGCTGGAAACCTGGCTTGGCCTTAACTGGAGGAGCTGCTGTTGGTGCTTTGTGGTTGATGGAGGACCTGGGTTTGAGATGTGGGAGGTCTCTCAGCTGAGCTGGAGAGGATTGCTGCAGTGTGCACTTTGCTTGTGTGGAGCAGGGATGAAGAGAGGGATGTTTGCTCTCCTTTTCTGTCGCTGTATGGACACTGCAGGGATGAGAATGTCCTTCCCTCTGCCAGCCAGACCTTCAGACCCTCTTATACCACACGCCGTGGCATGCAGGGGAAGGTAAGGATGGCACCCCTAGCAGACAAGATGAGAGCAGTAGTATTGGCCTTGGTTTCTCCAGGGTGCTTCCCCCACAAGACCTCCAGAGCACTGCCTGATTTTTGTCCTCAGGGTCACTGCAGCCAGTGTCTAAGGAAACGCTGGTTTTGTGCATCTGTTACAAAACCTTGCTGTTGTTTATGCTTGAGGCATACTCAATCTCAAAGGTGAATTCTGAAAGTTTCTGCTTTGCCCTTTGACCAGGGCAATGTGTTTCCTATCTCCAAACCAAGCACTCACTGATTCAGTCAGTTTCGATGGCTTTGCCTTGGGATTATATAAGGTCATCCAGGGGCATGGTTGATGGGGTGCAGGTATTGCACATCATGGCACTGCAGCCTGGATTGCTGCAGGAGAAGGTACAAGATCAGTGTGTGAGATAGAGAGGAGATAATGTCACACCACCCCACCCTTCATCATCTTCCAGTGTTGTGTGTCAGGAGACTTGGGTAAACTCTGATGCACTGGGCTGGAAATTGCAAGATGTAGCATAGAAACCTTTAATTCAGCTGGTGTCCTGTCATACTGCTGTGTGGTGTTAGTGAAAGGCAAAGGTTTGAACAGACATGAGGAATGACCTCTGCTCTAAACCATAGAGGACTCCCCATCACATCATCAGAAGTCACTGAAGCCTGCAGGAGTATGTAAGGAAAGATCTGTAGGTGTTCAAAAAATCCCAAACAAACAGATCAAGGAAAAAAATCACCAGACCCTGAGCATCCCCCTCCAGATCTCCCTCCCTAAAGCCCCCCAAACTCCAGTCCTCTCTGGAGGACCCATCTTTCCATTTCACAGAAGAGCTCACCAGGCCTTGCTCCTTGATTTCACCACTTTAACAAGTAGTGAAGGTGGCTGGAGGAGCCACCTGCTCCTTTGAGGCTTTGTTTTCCCCTACTGTTTGGTTTCCCCCTACTCCAAACGCAGTGTGTTCTGGAGGGGTGTTACCTCTGCCAGGGCAGAGCTGGTGCCTTGGGTTTGCAGATGCATCCCTCTAGATGGTGCTAAGCTAAAGAGAAAAGGCGGGTGGCGAGAGGCCTTAGAGGAGAGGTTGTCCTGCGGTGCACATCTCTGCTCATCTGGCCCTACCCGAGGTCTTCTGGGCTAAAAGAACATCTCCACTCCCCTCTTGTTCCCAGCGAGGTGCCCACGCGTTCATCCCAGCACTCTTCTGCAGTGCTCCTCGTGTCTGTTTGCAACAAATACTTCTCAGGTCCTTCTCCCACTTTGTATTTCCCTTGCTGATGTGTGAGACTCCACAAAGACATCATGGTTTTAATCAGTGCATCTGCTCCTCTCCATGCACTACAGCAGACAAGTTGATTTTTAATGGCAAAAATCCATCTTGGCTTCTTTTTTTTCCCCTCACTTCAACTGGTTTTGCTGAGCAGCACAACTAAGACTACAGCAGCTGAGTCCTCTTCTATCTCATGCATCGTTAGCCAGAAACTTGACCAAATTTGAGCATAGATAATGTATGATTTATTGATGTGGGCAATCGAGAGAGACTTCAGCTTGGCTGCTGAAGAACAGCAAGGGTCATTGAGGATTAGCTGGGAGAGGGAAGTTTCTTAGATCAACAGCAGAACAGATTTTACTTTGAAGTCACAGAAGGGCAGTAAATCAGGGGCTGAAAGAGAGCTGTTGTTAGGAGAGACTTTTAAACCAGAATAGCCACAGTCAGGTCTGGTTTTCTTCGCCCTAAGTATAAACAGGTGGAGATCAACTCTGTTAACCTCAACAGTGCTGTACCAATGCCATGCTGCTGGGAGAGGAGAGCTGAGCTCCTCTCCCTGTGCCATGCCCCACAGAGAGGGAAGATGTTTGTACACACTGATGGTACCAAGGCACAACCTGCTGCTTTTGGTAGAGCTGCAGAAGACAATTCTGGCACAGGCAGGCTTAGCTCAACTGGAGCCAAGGAGCTTTCAGCTCCCATCCAGGTGTGTGACCTAGAAAGCAACCTGAGATGTGACTTTTGCTGTTGGTTCTGTTCCTGAGCAATTAGCTCTGGCTGCTGCCCCAATATCACTGCTTCCTTCAGTCATGGAGAGGGGCTGCTATGGGTCTTTGTTACTCCCCAGTCTAGATTTATTGGCCTGAGCTTTGAATGTGGTTTCTATTGATAAAGTGGAGAAAGACTCCTTTTGCCAAGTTTTCCTTCCAAGAATGGCTCAGTTTGCATCTCAGTATTTGAGCTGAGATGATGAGCCCATGAACCAGATTCATAGCTCAGGGATAGACTTTTCTAGTATTTGAAACTCCTAATCTGGGCTGGTCTTTAAGAGCAGCTCATCCTCCTTGTAAGCAGCAAATTATGCTCGGAAGTGCTCAGCACTTTGCAGTTTATATCAGGCTACTTGGGGACGTGTTTCCTGGAGAGCACAGCATCCAGCACTCCAGGGTCTTGGGAAAAGCAGGGCAGTGTTATCTGAGTGCTGGCATGAGACCTGAGCTGTTTTGAAGATGAGACTCCTCAGCCTCTTGATCCTCCTTCCGAAGAAGTGCAAGCACCTCTAAAAATGTAGCTGTCAGATTCATCCATGGGCTGCAGACAACCTCTCATCCATTAAAACCTCTGATATTGTCCATGACCACAGAATATTAACTTGTGAAGTTAATGAGGAACCTCATCTCCAGCCATCAGAGACTGTTTCAGAGTATGTCTGCTGCAACCATGTCTGTCACCAGTGGGTTCTGTAGATAGACCTGGAGATACCTTTCATGTGAATGAAACTAGAGTTGGCAGAAGGAGTGATCTGACCACAGCTAAATGCACATTTTTCCCAGTTTCACTGGTGGATTTTACCCTCAGCATTGCTACACCTGCCTTTCTCCCACTACTTCAGCTTAGCTCCACAGTCTCACCTTTCTTTGAATGCCTGCTTGCTTAGGAGGAAATAAGCTGGGCAAGAGGCACTTTAAGGGTCTGGTCCAGTTCAGAAGAAAGGAAGGGTGACCTTTAGCACCCAGGGGGCTGGGTCACTGCAAACTGGCTGAGCATCATGGGCACAGCTCCCAGCGTGGGCCAGCAAGGAAGCAAAATGTGCTTCTATAAACACGATGCTGCTGCTGTTTACTTAAGTGCTGAAAAACACCCACAGGCAGCCTGATGGGCTGTGTCGGGAAACCTCACTGGCGTCCGGAGTCAAGGCATAAGTAAAATGTCAGCAAGTCCAAACAAGGTTTTGCTCCAGAGGTCTGGCATGCAGAGATGGAGGGGTCTTGGAGTGCAGGAGCCAGTGAGACTCTTGCAATGGCAATTATAGGTGACTATGCATAATGAGACAGAGAAAAGCTCTTTTGGAGCCAAAGTTGGCATCGTTTTTCCCCAGAAGCTTTGTTCTTGGCATTGACAGTGGGGAATTCTGGTTGAATCAAATGTTCCTCAAGTGGGACTTGCTCTTGTCACCTTGGTGACCTCTTTGCTGTGGCACAGTGCTCATTTCTGCTGGTAGGCCCATGCCACCAGCCCAGCTCTTCCTCTCCAACCTGGATGCATTCATTGCAAAAAGCATATTTCTGAATAACTGGTCCTGACATTTGCAAGTTTGAGGAGAGATGAAAGTGTCTGCAAACTTTTCATGGCAAAACACCCCAAAAATCATTCACCTGTGCCTTTCCCAGCCCTTGGCAAGGTGAAGAGAGGTACCAATGCAACTCAGAAATCAATAACCATGACACAAAAAGTGCCCAGCCATCGCAGGGAGGGTTTCAGGAGCATGAGGAGCTTGTAAAATCCCCAGGGAGATATGGTGGATTGGTTTGTGCTCTGTGGAGCAAGGGCAGGCGGGAGGCATCAATGCCAGCCTGGCTTGGCTCATTCCCAGGCACTCTGAGCAGATCCCAGCAGCAGAGCCAACGAAGGAGATCCCTCAGGGTATATTTCATCTCCTGCTGTTTGCTAATCATCTTTATGGCACTGGAGCCATCGCCTGGCCTGGCCTTGCTGCACTTACCATTCCTGGCTGGGCGTTTCTAGCAGTTACTGGCAATCTCAGAAGGAATGGTGTTTTGAGGTAATTTGCCCACCAAGCACCCTGCATCTTCTCTGGATGCCCATAAATGAGTGAAGGTGCAAGTCAGAGCTGCAAGGACTCATGTACATCTTCTTCAGCAGGCTGCTGTCACATAAGGCAGCCTTAAGAACACATGCACAGAAGGCAACCATGTAAGAGAGTGCTCAAAGCCCTGCTGAAAGTGGGTATGTCTGCTTCCTTCCTATCCACACAGCCAGATAACAGCCTTTCTGACAGTTACGTCACCCAATTTGTTCTTGAGAAATGTTGTTTGGTTGCCTCTTGCCATTGCAGTGTCCTCAGAGGGCCCACGTAGACACTGGCCTTCTGATGTTGCGTCTTCCTGACCATCCACCCTCTGCTTGACTCTGCCTTGCTGGGCAACTGGCTCATCTCTCCCCTTCCTCTGGCCCCCAGGTCACCACTGTCTTCAAGGAGTATTAGTGCTTCAGAGCCTTTCACCCTTTAAATACCAGAGTATTCATTACTGCCAAATATTTGATGTATTTTTAAGAAATACATACAGTTTTTAGTTTGTGCTGGATTCCTGCTCATTGCTGGGCAGCTGCTGATAATTAAGCTTGGATTTCATCTCCAAAGACTGAAAGAATCAGGGTGTCTAATACTATAGCTTTCCATTCAGCTCTTGGTGTTTCATTTTCTTCTCCAATTAGTCAAGACAAATGCAGACAACCTTTTCATTTTGGTGTTTCTCTTAACCCTTTCTCTCTACATCTCCATTTGCATCTCATCATTTGAGTTCATCACTAGATTCTTGTTCCACTTTTAGATGATATTTACCCAGATGTCCTTTTCTAGATGTTGTATTGCTCAGTCTGGTTTTCTGAAAGACTTCTCCCCTCAGCTATGCTGGTTCTTCATAACACTTTCTATTTCTCTGCATGGAGAGGGTTTGTTGTTTTGTCTTTATTTTTCTTTTACAAGATGCCCACTCTTCTGTTCCTCTTTGATTACTTTCCAGTTTCAGTTTTTCAGTCAGTTCACGTTATGAACTAAAACTAAAACTGACTGTTCACATGATCTGAAACGGTTTAGAAGCGTAATTCTGCCTTCTCTCTACAAGCTGTGGTTGTGTTTTTCACTCGGCGTGAGCATCAATGCCTCAGTGACTGAAGCCAAAAGTAGTGTTGGGATCCTTAAATATTCAAGCACAAAATATTTAATGACAATCCCTGGGTATCACCACTATGTTTGCAGTGGGTCTCATGTGATGTAGTTTTGATTACGAAAGAATTGCGTCTGTGGTTAAATCCTCCTACGATGCTGCAGGGCAGCCAAGTGAGTGAAGGATGTTTGGCTCACCACTGCTACTTCCAACTTTTTAGTTACTCTCTGACCCCAGATGCATTTCTAAGGATAAACCATGGATCATAAGGCACAGCAGAGCTTCCAGTAAGAGGAGAGAGACTCCAGCAGCCGGACAGAAAGGGAAGGGTCTCTCCTGGCAGCGCTGTGTGTTGTTATGTGGTTGGACCACAGATTTTTTTACTTTTTTTTTTTTTTTCAGGCTGAAACAATGAGAAAGCTGCATCAGGAGCCATCAGTGATGGCAGTAATAAATGGCTGCACTCCTCCTTTGAGCCTTTGAAGCTCCTAGGGGTTTTTATATGCCAGAAGCCATGTGGTGGTTGGGCACAGGGCAGGTGAGACAGGAGACAAGGATCCTCTGGGCTGCAAAGAGGAAATGCCGAGGCAAGAAATTCCCTCTAGGTCAGGCTTTCATGTTTAAATAGACAGTTATTATTTACATGAAACAGTGTTTAATTCCTCCTTCCCGCCTGAGTGAAACCATTGCTTTGGGTATGAGTCAGGTTTGGGATGTGGTTAGTTAGGGACCAAGGAAAGTTTAACAGGTACAGGTAGAACTGCACCTTGCTGAACCTGCTTCACTGTCCCGAGAAGCCATGGGAACATCTGTGCCAAGGAATTTATTAGGTGCAAGGTGGACCTTGGTTGTTCTTGGCTTGTTGGCTCAGTTGCTGCTTTTAGCTCAGGAAAAAAAGGGCCACTCTCTTCCTCTTAACAAGCCATATCTTTAGGTATCACCCAGCATACGTCATGTGCTGGGCATAACACAAGGACCAGTGCATCAGCTTCAGGGTGTGTTTTATTTAGAATCCTTTCTCCTGGTGGAAGAATACTAAAAAGCCTCAAAAGTCATTTCCTGAAGGATAAAATAACCCACTAGAACTCATACTCATGGGAAATTTTCCACTAGGTGAAGTTTAGATGAAAAATTGAAGGAGAAGTCATAGCACTGAGGTCTTTAGTGTTTTCTCATCAGATTTTGTCCAGGACCTTGAAAGAGGATTGTGCAAAACCTTGGTCCTTGGCCAGGGTACTAACTATGCCCCTGCCAGTGGCAGTAATAAATGTGATTGACTTCAAGGGAACTACACCAGCTTGCGACTACTGATGGTGTGCTCTGTCAGTTTGGGGAGCAAATTAAATAAGAATAGTTGCTACTAACTTAGACAGGGGTGAGGTTTTTAGAGCAGGCCAGGGATTGAGCTGTTAATACTGATGGAACATTTATAGAGAAATTTCTCTGGGCTGCTTTACAAATCAGTGCAGGGTGGCTGTGGGCCAGGCTGTTGACTGCATAGACCTGATGTGACTTTTTCTCATAGTAGTTTTAAGTCTCCAGCATCAGCTCCTTTGACTTTAATATGGTTAGCCTGGATTTACAGCACTGTGAGTGGGGCTGAAATCAAGTTTTCTGTGCCTATTAGAGGGTGAAATTGGTGTCTTTACAAAGAGCTAAGTCAGCCAAACCTTCTGCAATACTGAAATCTCAGAGCAGATGGAGAGTGGGATTTTCAGAGCCATCTGACAGACTTCCAGTGAGACTCACATTGTGGGTTGTAAGGCTTTGAAAAGCCCAGATGAAGGCCTAACTGTCCCCTCTAAGGCAAGCTGCTTTCAGGTGACTTATTAGCCTTAGCATAGGGAGGTTAGGTGGGTTAAACCACATTCTAAATTAGGGTGGTTACATCAGCACCCCTTTTTGCATGGGGATGTGGCAGTACGATGGGGATCCATGAGCAAAGTGATGAGGCAGAAGCGGCTCCCACCCAAGTGTCCATTCATCACTTGGTACCACGGAGGGGGACCGGGGCACAGGAGCACTCTCAGCCCCTTTGTCCCCATCGCTGGGGATCCCACGGTACCTGAAACCAAAAGGCTGACTACAGGAAGGCTGCTTCTAGTCAGATGTTCTGTCTGATGGAATCAGGAAGTGCTGAAAATTCATTAAGAGAGTCCCAACATGGAGGTTTTGCAGAGATTTTGGGCAGATCCTAGAATAAACAGTGATGATGCCAAGTGTGTCCATGGAGATGAGACCCGATGCTTGGCTGCTCTGTGCCGTGTGCGCAGTCACTTGCCTTTTGCACTCTAAGAGGCGCGTGGAGGTGACGATGGGTCTTGCAAAAGGGATGATCAAAATGGTTTGTGGTGCTTGTCTCAGCTAAGGCTTTGTGGTGTGACATTGACCCCAGTGAGAGAAAAGAGAACCTCCTGTTGCTACGTGAGAAAAGGTGGGCTGTGCAAGAGTCAGGCTCCACTTATCAGAGCCAGGGCAGGGAACTGATTTTAGGTGAGACCCTGAGGCACACATTGGTCACTCTTGATAGCGAGTGGAACACAGTGCTGCTGCTGCAGCTCACTGAGGAGCAGCTGCCGAGTCAAAGCTGCTGGTGCCTGGGCCAGCTTGAGCCTGCTCTCGCTCTCCCTGTTGCACAGCAGGAAAAGTTCCTTTGCAGGTAACAGCAGTTGCTGGTGCCTGTCCTATCTCTGCAGAGGCTGGGCTGCGGTGATAGAGCCGGGTATTTCTGCCTGATCCTGAAATATAAACCATGTCCCTGAGTAAAATGTTCCTAGGAAAAGCAGAGTAATAACTATTGAAGGGTAAGGAGAAGAAACCAAGCAGAGATTCCCACACTGCATAGCAGATGCTGATTCCATAGGTCCAGTTCAGCCAACTGTCCAATAGACACAGCTGAAATCCCACCACTAAAGTTAATTGTGGCGAGGTGAGTGAAAAGACTGAGATCTGTGCTAGGACACGTGCCTGTGCCCTCCTGTTTGAGGCTGGGCTGCACTTGGTGTGTCCCAGGTCTGTGCTGTATCATTGTGGAAGAGCTCCTCTTGCTGCCTACACATTCAGCCTCCCAAGCAGAGTGCTCCATCCAGCCTCTCATCTCTGCTGGCTCATTTCCACGTCAAAGATAATTTCTCCAGAATCAGCTTTCCTGGATAGGAGTGAGGGTATTCAGGGATAAAAGATCTTCAGGAGTCACCCCTATGAGGGACAGATGATGTCTTCTGGGGTAAAGAAATATCAAAAGGCCTTTCCCACCTGGCACATTCTGGCGATGCTCTGCAGGTAACCTGAGTCCATCTGCACCCTGTGCTCAGCCCCCTCCCGTGGAGCTGCACAGCACCCCTGCAGAGTCCACCCTCCTTTTTAGTCCTCGCTCTTCTCCTTCACCATGGAGGATGTGACAAAGGGTGTGGGTGGTTTCCTAAAGAGGCACAACAGTTGGGTACCCAGTGCAGGGCAGGAGATAGCAGCTCTGCTCTCACTGTGCTCTTACGCAAGCATCTTTATTTCTCCATTCCCTTCACATCTGATTAACAGGCATTTTTCTAGGCAGGGACTGTGCTTTATCTTGTTTGGGCAAAGCACCCCCTCTGACAGAGGCTTGAGGAAGCTGATGGGATAAAAAACCACAGCACGTCACAGCTCTCACCCTGGGCAGCTTGTTCCCAGGGCATGTGGCCTCACACTGCCCTATGGCACAGACCCCACTTGTAGTGGGGTCTTCATCAACAGGTCTTCATCTGTGCCTGGGTGGGATCCCATGCACCAGGGTCTCAGAGGCCCTGGGGTGCTGGCCCTGAAACCCCCTTCCCTGGGTGCTGGGTGCAAGAGACAAGGGGCAGGGCAAGACTCGTAGAGGAGAGGGCACAGCAGGGAGTCAAATGGCTGATGTGCTTTGGGCTCTTAGAGGATTTGTCAAAAAAGAGGTCTCAAAAAAATTACTACTTTTTTTTTTTTTTTTTTTTAGTGAATATACATTGAATCCAGGAAAATGTTATTTCCTCCTTGGTATAAATCTTAATAAATAATTTCCTACAAAGGCAATTAATCATCTCCTCCCAGACTTTGGATTATTAAATATATACCTATCAAGAATTATGGTCTCATCTGCTTTCACTGCATGTTGAAATCCATTACCATAGTTGTTCATAGAAATATCCCCAGCTAACTCATATTTTCCTTTGGCCACCTTACAGTATTATTGTTCTTATTCTTCTTTTGTAAGAAACCAACAAAAAAATAATTGAGAAATGGGATAAAAAAAAAAATGACAAAGTACCAAGAAGATTAAATGTTGTTCTGATTGAATTTTGCCAACACTGTAGTTTCCTGGAGGATGCTTTAGAATTCATTTCCTATGATGGGCTGCTAGATAAAGGGGTTTTATGAATTTGCATTCATCCATATTTCTGTTGATAAAAAGCTCTGTAGATAAATCCATTCCAGCAGCTCTGCTGCATCACGTCCATTGGCACTAGAGTCAGGGTTGAATTCATTCCTAGATAGTATTGAAAATCTGTATTACAAATTACTGTGGCAAAGAAGCTACAGCAACTTGCTTGAAAGGTAGAGAAAACTCCTCTGTGTGGTTTCCCTCCACTGATCTGGAGCTGCCGGTGTCAGGGAGAGCAGAGTCTTGTGGCTGCAGGGCTTTGGAGATGCTGGCCTCCTCCCAGGCTTCAGCTGTGACTGGGAGCCAGTTGCTCTCAGAGCCCTGCCTGTGTTTTGGGGCTGTGGGGGAGTGGGGGCTTTGGGATTCTGCCCGTGGTGATTGCAGGGACACTGCAATCTACACTACAATTTCTCCTTCTCCATTTGCTATTCCTTCATAGTGCCTTCCCCCCAGCCCCCGCCTTCATCCCACCCACAAAGCATCTAAGGCAGTGACCCCCTTTTTTAAGTGCTACCTTGTGCAACCCTTTCCCAAAAACTAATTGTGACTGGGCTGGGCGATGCCAGTTCAAAGAGGGAGCAGGGAGGGGCTGGTCCTTCAGAAGCACAAATAATTTGTTCTAGAAGGAGTAAAACCAAACCAGCAACGGATGCTGTGTGCCTTCTGCAGGGAGCAGAGCTGCTGACCAGAGCTGGACCTCTGAAGCCTGGTGTAGTGGGAGGAGGTGACTCAGGAGCGAGCACTTGATGGCTGTTGATACAAACCCACACAAAAGCATCTTTGTGGGGCAGGTGGGAGCTCTGGGGAAGTGCAGGCGAGGGCTGGTGCAGATGTGCGGGCAGCTGCCAGGGACACATGACCAGAGCACACGACGTAGTGTTTTCCCATGATGTGCTCCAGAAACCAGTTGTTTTGGGAGGATGCTGCTGCATGGATGTATCCTCGTGGAGGCTTCTCCCTGGTTGCCAGCTGGCAGCATCATTGTTTACTCTAATTCTGGAAAAGGGAAACAAATCCTCTGAGCAGCCACTCCGGCTGAAAGAGCCAGGCTTTTTGGGAAGCTGATGAAATTCAGCGATTCTCTTGTAGCCATTGGTCCCACACTCATAGTATTTTCTTCCCTATGCTTGGCATTGGCTTTGGATTTTATTTTCTTCTACCATCCTTTTTTTCTTTGTATCCATGGCCTGGGGGTGGCAGGGAGTTTTAGCACCCAGAGGTGCAGTCCCTCTCACTGGGATACTGGGAAACCAGAGAAGCTTGCAGCAGAAATGGAGCAGACTTTGGTGTAAGCATGGGCCTTTTCTTCCCAAAGAGGGTGCCAAGCTACTGCAGGGATGGAGTTTCCAAGCCCCTTTTTGGTCCAAGTAAGATATTTTTTCTTATCGAGAGGTGATCTCATCATAGCTGGTTTTCAGAGGGTGAGGAAAGCCAAGTGGCAGGGCAGGTGGATGGTCATGTTAGCCGTGACGTTCGGGGTCCTTCCTCCCTACTGTCTGCTTGTCCGGGTGCCAAGACCACAGGCTGTAGGCAGATAGCTAGAACCAGGCTTCTCAAAGTGGTTTCTTTTTGCAGCCTGATAGACTCATTTCTATTTATATCCTGGATCCAGCACTAAGTTCCTGGCCTAGCATGGAAATTTAGCTGCATTAAATAAAACAGACTTAAAAATAGCCCGGATCTGAGCTCACAACCCTGGAATAGTTTATTCAAGAGCTTTACATTTTCAGATAAGCAAGTTACTGTTCAAACAGCAGCTTCTACTTGACTAATCAAAAAAGCAGTCTGGGAAATTAGGTTTATTTATTAAGTTGAAAAGCAAACAAGCCAGGTTTTATATATCCCTTGTGCTTTAGTAGAAATCCCAGGTTAATGACACAGCCAGGGGAGGGAGATGAAGGCAAAATGAGTGCCATGGGAGCAGGGAACTGTTCCAGACCTACTCATGTTAGCAGGCTGCATGCCTTGCATCAGAGATGAGGTGCCCATCTTTCAGCAAGTCAAGGGCAAAACCATCCTTCTAAACATTTGACCTTGGCCCTGAGGGATGACTGGAAAAGAAATATGCCTCTGGGGAACAGTGAAACGTCACTGGGCATAATGCTCAGAGATGAGCTCAGTGAGTCACCCAGATGCTTTTAAAACAGTAGAAGTTGCTGCGGGGCAGCTCCTCAAAGCCACACGTGTGGCGGCGGGTGCTGCACGTGGGACTGCCAGCGCATGCCACGTTTATCTGTGTTTCTGCTTCTTATCTGTAGGAAACGGTTGATAAACGTATCCCTGTACGTTTATCCGAGGAGATGACTCTTATTAGCTTCGTCGTTGGCACGCTGAGTGTTGCTGATGCATACGGAGGCCAGGACAGCCGTGAGACAGTGCGGATAAGGCTGCACCATCAGGAGTCTGGAGGAGGCAAACAGCCCTTCTCTGCACGTGTCTGTAGTGCTCATCCAGAGGAGCTGGGGCTGGAGAAAAACAGCCTCTTCAGGAAAAGGTGGGAGGTGGGAGGGTTACAGGGCAATGACAAGTACTGTTGGTACCATGCGAGAACGGCGTGTCAGCTTTGGGCAAACATCTCACACGATACGTCACCAGTACAGGCTGCCAGTGGATCCTATTGAAACTTTGCAGGTCACCTTATGAATACCACTGAAAAACACCAAGTGGCCAGCTGTGTATCTGCAAGGGTGCAGTTCAGAGCAGAGCCTTGCCTCCAGCCCAGAGGGTTAGCTCCAAATTTTAGCACAGGGCTGCCTGGTATTGCTGATGATATTTATTTCATGACTGAGAGCAGAGGTGAGGAAAGAGACCAGCACTTCCAGACAGACTGCGTGACACAGCTAAAGGTTAAAAATCAGGTTGAAGAACTCTACCCGAGTTCATACTGGATGAATGGTCTTGGCATGTTAGGCAAGCCACATTAACATCAATATCTAATTGTAATAAACAGGAAAGTAGTCTCTGAGCATTGTTAACATAACTGATCTGCTTATGGATCAAGTTGCCCTTATCAAGGAACAAATACACGGCGTGCTTTATATATTGCAGCTGAGGTTAGTAATGGTTTTGGTAGCAGCCTTTCAGGTACCTCATGTGCAAACATTCAGACACCTCTGGCTCATGTGAAAGCAGGCAGTTGATGAGTGAATGTGAGCCAGCTCTGAGATCCAAACAAAAATATATATCAACTTTTCTTGGGGTGGTTCCAAATCTCAGCAAAAATTATGAAAATCTTGTGGCTGATGAGGTGAGCTGCTTACATCATCCCCAGCAGCCCTTTTGACTTGCAAACCTGTTTTACTGTAAAAGAGGGAAGAGAGCACAAGGTTTCTGTGACTGCTGCTGAGTTTGAAAGGGCAGATTTTGTGCAGGTCCCTTCCTGCAGCCTTGGCTATGAAATGCTCGAGGAAAGTCAAAGTTCAAGACAGATTTAATCTGTTTGGTGCAAGCTGATTGGTTTGTCTGTGACATTAACGCCAGCAACCTGATGACATGGTCTAGGGATGGAGCTGAAAAGCCTATTAGGGAATGGGCATTTCACTGCCATAGAGGGATGAGCTGATGTGTGGGGCAGGAGCTTCCTCCAGGCAGCCCTATAAGGAGGAGAGCAGGGAGGGTGGTGGAGAGGGGTCTGCAGAGCTCTTCAGGGGACACATTCCCCTTGAGACCGGAATGGCAGGACATCTCTGTTGGGCTCAGCACTGAATTCAGAGAGTTCCTGTAAGAGTTGAGTGAGAGGAAAGCTGGGGGCTGCAGGACTCTCACTGCAGTGCTGGCTCAAGGGCAGCATAAATTAATTATGGATTTGTACATAATGTTGCCAAGAAGTTACTGTGGGGCACCTGTGGGAACACACCAGAAATGCTTTTCAACCTTTTTGAAACTCTTCCAGCAGGAGGCTCAGTCATGGCAGAACAGGGACAGGATGGAAAACAGGAACCCAAAGAAAAGGTTCAGGCCTGACATTTTTTGAAGGGATAAGAATCATTTAATGAAGCCATCACAGGCGGTTGTTTGGAAACTATTGCTCACCTTCCTGGAACAAAAGTGCTTGATGTTCAGCTTCCCTGAGCTGAACAGTGGCCTTGTGTAAGGGAGATGTCAGGAGAAGGGGAGGGCTGGAGGCGTGGGCCAGCAGAACACTGAATGTGGCAGGGCAAGGGACAGCACTGGGGCCTCCCACAATGAGGGAGCCCAATGGTAGGAGACTTCCTTGTCAAGCAGGAGATGCTCATGCCCTGAAGCTGTGGGGCTCCCAGTGGCATAGGACCAACATCGGTGTCAAAATCCAGATGTCCCCAACAGCTGGGAGCTCACTTCAGGCTGCATCAAGTGTCCCGGTGGGTCCCAGATGAGATCCACAAAGCAGTTTTGGGTCAACACCAAGGACAGGCTGGGTGACATGTCTGGTAAAAGGCTCATTTCTGCTCTTTGACCCCATTCCCCTGCCACTAAGCCCTGACCTTCCTTTTCCATGTCAGAGAGATTCACACTTTACAGAGCTGTAGAAGAGACAAATTTATTGGCAAGTTCTGCAAGGCCTGTGGGTATTTCTCCGATCAGGTGGATTTCTGGTAAAGGACGAATGTCAAGAGTTGCTAAGGACAGCCAGGAAAACAAAGCATCTTTACAGAAATCCCCTATGTGTGCAAACACAGGTCAGCGTGCACAAAACTGTCCTGCAGAGTCTTGGGCTTAATCCTTTCTGCACTCGAGTGACTAACATGCCCTTTGAGCCGAGAGCGGCACGATGGTGAGGAAGATACAGCAGGACCTGACCCAGCAGTGCCTTCCAGTGTCACGCTGCAGAGAGAATGAGAAAATGAAGAAACCAGAAGGAGTGACAAAGTGAGTAATTCAGGAGGATGCTGCCTGAGTAAGCAGTCAGTCATTTCAGGATTCAGAGTGCTGAAAAGCCGGCTCTGGTGTGGTTAACTTGAAGGTCACAATGGCGCGAAGTGCTGGGAAGTTCATGTGCGAGGCACGGCGACAAACCTAACGTCAGAACGATCTTGCATTGTTTGTTGAATTTCCCTTCTACTTAATTTATTATTTCCTGATGAAGCTTCAGCCCCTGTACCTGTTCTCTGTGAACTTGCAACTGAGAGATACAAAGGAGGGATGGGGGACTTTTACCCGGACCGCAAGGGTACAAATGACATAATGACATTTCAACTCCCTGTTCTTTGCTTTTTTTTTCTTTTTTTTTTTCTTCACAGACAAAAAATATTTTTATATATGTATATCTGACTGAGTGGAAAGATGGGGCGGGATTTTTTTGGTTGCTGAATGTTTCCATGTGTTTTCTGAAATGATTTAATGTGTGGCTGCTGAAGTCATTTGTGGTAAACAACTCAGAGGTGTCAGATGCAGAAACAATCCAGTTATGTGACTCTCCCAAGGACCTGATGCTATTGTTTTGGATGCCCAAATTAAGTGTCCTTGCACTGATGTCCCTGGTGCCACCTATAAAGTGTATGTGGACAGAGCTGGCTGCTGGGAAGGGGGTATGCAACTAAATGCAAGAAACTCTGGGCCTGGCACAAACTCTCTGTTGTTGTCTTAAAGCAGCATTGGCACCACCACTGAAAGCAGCAGCATGGTGGGATGGATGGGGACGTTCCCTGTTGCCAGCTGCCTGGTGGAGGTACCTCCCAGAGGGCTGCAATATCATCCCAGCAGCAGAACAATGCTCTCAGTAAAGCAGAGGCAGGAGCTTGACAGGAGCTGCTGTGATTTTGGAAGCTTCCCAGCCCATTGTTTCAAATGATTGAATTTTTTTTTTTTTTTTTTTCCCCTCCTCAGCTCTGAATGGGTTAGAAAAATAAGTAAAAGTTGGTGGAACATCTGCATTTGCACATCATTCTGACTTCATCCCATATTGTCTCTACTGGTGACCTGCACATCCTGCCCCAGGGGAACACGCAGCTCTGTATTCACCCTGGCACAGACACCATAAGATATTGGAGAATCATTTCCATTCATCCGAGGTGTAAAATATAATTACTGCTGCTAGACATGGCAAGGGTTTAAAATTATCAATTCTCATGTAATCTCTGCAGCAGGAGCTGAGCCTTATCTCCTTCCAACGTGCTGACAACACAGCCCACGTAGGCTTGTTCCCGTTTATTTGTTAGGAATTGGCTTGTCACTTAATTGACTCAGTTCTCACTCTTCTGTCACACTGTGCAGAGCAATAACCACTCAGCAAAATGCTCGTTAGAGAGTGAAAGTCCAATCCTGTTTAGGCACATCTCCCTTGTTTGGTCTAAATTTAAAAGCAGAAAGTCCACAGCCAAAATAGAAGGCAGGGTATGCTCAGTCTGGTGGGACTGCTCTTATTGCTGGGACCAGACAAACCATTAAACCTCTTGGCTAAATCTCTGCACCCCGAAACCAGATTATTGGTGGTTTCCCCTTATTTTAAAAGCAGAAGGAAGAAAGGTGCTCCATCAAACCTGGTATGATTTAAGTCACAGCTATTGAAGGTTTACAGCAATAGGTTGCCACTGCGTTAGAAACTGTGAACAGACAGTTTCTTTTGCTGGATCAAGTCACATTATACAGTTGCCCTTGGCCCTGGGAAGGGCTCAGCACACAACCTGTGGCAGCACAGTGAGGTCCATAGGGGACTGGCTGAGCTGCCTCAGCAGCTGGCACTGGGCAGAGCCGTGCTGATACAAGGCAGCTGGGAAAGGGAGACCCAAACCCTCCCCACTTGGCTGAACCAATCCCTCACCTGGTGAGGGGTGGAGAGGATTGGGTCTAAAACAGGCCAAAACAGGTCAGGGATGCTGGTAGAGGTTTCTGTGAGTGTGGTGGTGGCAGCTGTGGAGGTCAAACAGTGCTGGAGTGGAGTGGATTCTTCTACTGCATGCAGCAAAAGCATGAGGGCTCCAAAAGGTCTGTTTTGAAGTAACTCGAAGTTTCTGGGTGTATGAATGTGTGCATTTGAGTGAAGCATTCTGACATCCCTTAGACATATGGAGACATTCTTGAAGGATGAGGAAACAGCATGGGGGTAAGTAGAAAGAAGTTCATGGGATGTTCCAGATGAAGAAGCATGTTCTGGATGTTCTGGCTCGTGGCCATACCAAGATACTCGGCTCACTGGTTTCTAAAACCCCAAAGCTGGGACCTGTTCCCTTCTCCACTTACATCAGTCCTGCAGCCAGCTCTCAGCACAACAGAAACTCTCCAGGAGACACTTCAGGGCTTTTGTATCTTCTGTAACATAGACCACTGCCACATGGGACCATCAGCACGTGCTGCATGGGCCTTCCAGGAGAAATGAATCGTCTCCAAACAAACAAAACCAAAACAATACAGTTTCATAGAAGACAAGGATGGGAAAGGCTGTAGGACAGAACCCTGCAAAACCAACCAGCTCCAAACCTCCTTAAGCTGCATTCAACACCTGACCTAAACTCAAAGCTGGACCTTACAGGAATGGGATTTAACCGGGTCTCGCCTTGGGTCTTTCAAACACACGTTGCTAATGTTGCCTTGCAGACACCTTGGTGCTGGTGCTGAAGCAGGAGGAGATGGGGCGAGTGTTGGGGATGCAGAGACCTGCTGCTGAGGAGCACGGAAGAGCAGTGCTGAGGCCGGCTGGCTCACCGCTGGTTTCCGCTTCCCTGTTCTGGCTGTGACTGGAAGTTGTGCTGCTGAAAAACAACATGGTAAGGGCCCATGCTCACCCCCATTTAACTCTGCAGAGATGAGTGTGGGTGCAGCAGAAATGAGCCTGGCACAAGGTTTTATTTTATTTTTAGCCTGACTGGAAGGAGAAAGCAATAGAAATTTTGTAATTGAGCAATTTCCGGACTCGTTTTGCAAACTCTAGAAGATTCTGCTGCTCAGGTAAACACACAAAGTACATCTCTTCATCATTTCCCACCACCCCTGTCTACCTTCAACCACAGCAAATAGAGATGAAAGGCCAAGGGTAGTCATTTGGGACTTAGGTGGCTGGCATGGAAATAACTGATTTACCACAGCCTGAGCAAGGGACCAAGTCTGAGGCCCCATGTCCCTCCATCCCCCCAATGGGGGATGTGGGGACACCCTCAAATTGGGAAGGTCTCAGGTATGCTGGGAGCGGTGGCTGTGTCAACGCCAGCAATAAGTAACTGTCATGCTTATGGCATAAGCGCAAGTTTGACCCTTCACAGTGAGCATGTGGCTGTGGCTTGACAGTAAAGCTGACATGTTGAGAAATAATCCTCCTAGTTACGTCAGAGCCAGGAAACTCTCTCAATTAGAGAAATATCCTTTCCGTTACAAGATGCACCCACCGCTCACTTGACTCAGAACTCTCTTAATTTGAGTGGCCATGCCCCACTTTGCAAACATCCGCTCAGGAAGGTTTGATTTTGGAGCCAAGATGCCCAAAGGTTGCAGGCAGTGAAATATTGTTTGGGATGCTGTTTGTAGGCAGCAACAAGGTTTCTTTGGCCTTCTGCTGACTTCGGTGGTTTACAACCACATTTGGCAGTGACCAGCTTGGGTGTTTGCTGCTTCTGTGAGCATCCCTGTGAAGCCATGCCTGTGATGATCCAGGTGGTACCATGCAGCAGGATGCAAAGAAAAAAAGCTCATCCTAATAACTCTCAAAAATTTTTATTAAGTTCTTAAATGTTTTGGTAGCAGCTTCTTCCATCATCTGTGCCAGACCATCCTGGGGCCACCCTCCTCCACATGCTGGTAGACCTGCCTGAGGGTGAGATGCTGCTTTCTTGATCTACAGCTCCAATGTCACCAGTTATGTTACCATGCTACCTCCATGGTAGTAGCCCAGTTTCCCTCTGAAAGGGAACTGGGGTTGTGCTGGGATAAAGCTCCCAGCCCAACATTCTGCTTCATTATTCTGCCTCTAAACTTTTTATGACTGTTCCCCTTCTCGCTCTCCCCAGCAGCTGTAAAGTCCAGTGTTGCTGGCTTTTGCCAGTCAGCCCTACCTGCATTTTCTTCTCATATTTTCATCATTTCTGCTTCCCCATCTTCTGCAAGCTCTGCTGTTAGCTGCTCTCTGCAGAGCCTGGGCAGAAGGTGCTGAGGCCAGAGCCTCTCTCAGCCTGGAGAACAAGGCCAAGGTTTTTTGTTGGTATCGTCCTTGGTCGTACAGTGGTGGGACCGGCACAGTCTCAGTGAGAGCCATATGATGTTGGTGCTTCCCTCTCTGCTGGGTTTGTCTTGGCCTCCCACACTGTCACATCTCGCTGTGCCTGTTCCTTGTGAAGCTGGTTTGTCTTTTTTTTCTTTGTAAAAGCATCTTCAAAGTCACTCCAAAAAGTACAGTTGGTGTCAACCTCTCTGCAGTCTCAGCAACGGAAAACAAAGCTGCTGATGTGGCCACTCTGTGCAGGCAGTTGTCATGTACATGAAGGGTGGTAGCTTCAAAAAAGCAGGTGTGGATGCTCCTGACAAAGCCTTCCCTGATGCTTCTGCTGATGTTTCTTGTCAAGGATTTGCCATCCTACAGTTGTTCATCCTCTCCAGTTGACACGTGGAAAGCCATCGAGGTCGAACCCCAAGAGATGTAAGTATCTCAGATGGGCAACAGAGATCTTGGCTATTAAGCAGAAACAGGTATTTAGAAAAGCAATTTGCAGGGTAAGCAAAGTATAAAACTACAAAGCCCTACGCTGCCTTGTCCAGCTTTCACAAGAATCCCTGTTCTTATTGTTTCCCTTTACTGGGATGTAGCTATATGTCTCCAAGGAAAGATGTGTCTGTTTCCTTTTACTGGGTGCTTAGTCTCTCCATAATATATAGAAATAACAAAATGGTCTTAAAGTATTTTTCCAACCTATAGGATTCTATGAAGAAATATGTCTTCTAATTTTCTTCTGAAGGAAAACAACCCCTTCAAATAGCTACACCCAATAGCTCACACTGCTGTGCCCAAGCTGGAGAACAGGAGGGTGGAGGGAAAGTTTGCTGATGCCTTTCCTTGAAATACACTTTTTCATACAGAATAACACAAAGAGAATTTCTCAGTCCTGCACCTGTCTCCTTTCCATGCTTAGAAAGAATGTACAATTTATCTTAACTCCTCCTAACTGTACAAACTCTACCTGCTTTGTCCAAGATGTAAACACCAGTTTCCTGCAGCAGGGCCCATGGATTCCTGCAGTACAGCTGTGTGTTCCTGCTGCCTGGAATCACCTCACAAATACCAGCACAAGTAATTATTCTCTTATCTATTTCAGTGTAGCATTCTCACGTGGTTTCAGTCATTTATTCAGGGAGCAGAAACAGTTATTCACACAGCCATCCACACCAGACAAACAGCAGGTCTCTGTTGGGAACAAGCTAGCAGACATCTAGACAGATTTGGAGGTGACTTATTGAACCCAAAAAGAAAATTAAGCCTGATGTCAGCACTTTGCCCATCTGCTGTGGATGGTCCCGGCAGAAAGTGAATGCAAAACACTCCCACCAGTGAAAGTGGGAAGCTCTGACTCGGTGCCGTTTCACACTTGTTTTGTCCAGATGCTTTACTTCCAAAGGGTATGAGTGGTGCAAAACCAGCCTCGGCTCCCGACAGTAAAAAGTTTAGCCAGCCCTGTTACCATAAAACCCATTAGTTAAATGAGAACAGAAACACCCCGCAGCCTCCTTACACAGTTTCCCTGGTGCCATGTAGACAGCGTGAAGCTCTTCAGGACCAGATCTCTCTTTCAATATCCAACCCTTCAGCATCTTGCCTTCCTTTCTGAAGACCTTTCTTCAGAGTTTATCTCCAATTCTCCCTCCAGGCTGGTAAATGAGCAGAGCTGTCTCCTCATGGAACATCCCACCACCTTCTCACTCAATCAGTGATGAATCAAGCGATGACAGGAAACCCAGCGAGGGTCTCAGTCGGGCCTGGGAGATCTCTGCACGGTGGTTTCTTGCTCTGTGGTGAGGACGGGTGCAGACGTGGAGACTCTTCACACAGCAGCAGGTGCTGGAGCATGAGCTCCTAAGGCCACTGCATAGTCAGTACAGTTGACTGCTTTGTTTTCCCATCTCACCCACAAAAACAAGTGTGAGCGCTGGTTCTTTCACTTTTAAGCTCAGTGGTTGGGTTTGTCAGCTTGAACAGGACCAAGGTGTGAAGCAGATTTTCTCTGGGTCTCAGGTCAGCATTTCAGTCATTCAGTGTCTGCAGGCTGAACTCTGCACTCCAAATCCTGGTTTCCTTTTATATTTTTACAGTTAAAAAAAAAAAAAAAAAAAAAGAGAGTTTAAAAATATTTTGATCATCAAGCAGAAAGGGTTTTCTTCCACCAGGGAAATGGGCAGCTGAGAAAATAATGTTTTGTGGGTTTTGTTTCAAAAAGACTTTTTAAATTGAGCTTGTGAGGGGTGTCTGCTCACCTCATTGGCATGCTGGAAACCCAATGTTGGTGTGAGGACTGTCAAGACTAGAGAAATATCACTGCTGATAATATGGAATTTTTAATCATAAAGGGCAAGGATTTGCTCTCACACAGGCAGGTGACAATTAGCTCTACTCCTTTGTTTGACTGCTATTATAAGTAAATATCAAATCTAAAGCTGAGTTCCCCAAAGGGTCATTCTGGGAAACACTTTGGAAAAAAACCCAATCTGGGTGTTTTGTGAATGGTTGGCAGGGGGCACTGGGGGTTTCCTTCACATGAACAGTGCCCTGCCCAGGAACACGCCTGGCCAAACAGCTGCCCTGGCGTGTTTGCAGAGAGTAAAACTGATATAAATTCAGGCATATTTCACCATAACATATTCTTCATGTCCACGCACGTCTACTCAACCGTTTGTAATGTGGATGGAATGGGCTCATGCATTTGCTGGTATTTGAGAAATGAACTTAAATGTTTCCAGGGCTGCATTCAATTCACCTTTTTCATTCCCAGACATCCCCACCGCTCTTCTCTGGAGGAAAGCTGGACTGGTTCACTGCCTATCTGTTCCCAGATGTCCTGGTGATAAGGATCAGTCTTTGATCTAAGATCATCCTCTCAGCAGAAGGATGAGTAGATGTAAAGATTGGAGGGCTCCTACTGCTGTCTTGTCTTGAACAACTGCAGGAGGGCTTGGCAATGGCTTGGGAGAAACAGAGGGACTTTTGGGACTGGCACAGGTCTGATCTAAATAACTTCATCTCACGTAAGCCAGGAGCAAGCAGCAGATACACCACTGAACAGTACTGTGAGAAATAATATCCCTGTGAATCTACCACAGTGTATCTGGGTCCAGATGAATTAGTTTAGAGATAGAATGGAAACTGGAGAGCTTTGCTTTGTTAAGGAACATGTCCTCCTTGCCCCTCAGGACCATCCTATGGTTGTTCTGCCCATTTAGTATGGGATGTCTCTCAAGAACTGGTACTGCCTTCTCCTGATGCCCCACTCAGAGTGTCCCTCCTGAAACTGCAGCTGTTTTCTTTAGATGAGTTTGCTGACCAGCCCCTGCAGCTGCCTTTACAGGTGCTCTGAACATTTCTGGACATCTGAAATTTCCAGCTGCTTCAATGGAGTCAGTGCCCCCTCTGGTTTCAAGGAAGCATATGGCTTGCTGGGGTTTGATTAACTTAGCAGAGCTTTAATTAAATCTACTTAAGCTAAAACAACATAAGGCTGATTAAACCCAGAGAGCATCCACACTAACTGTCGGGATGACTTTTCAGCTGACAACCAATGCTGAAGCAAGAGCAGCACAACCCTTGCTGCTGCCTCGGTGAGCCAGGAAGGCTCTGCAGCCAGGGGTTTTCTTCCAGCCTGCATCCTGTTCCCATCCCTCCCTGGGTAAAACCGCCTGTGGTACCCAGGCAGGCACCAACCGGTACGGCATTTTTGGACGCATGGTGCAGAGACCTTGCCTAGGCAGGTACCAGTGGCAGAGTCAGTTCACCCAGGTAAGCTGTGATCTTTCCACTCACGCTATCTTCTGCAAGATCTACACAGGGCTGCATGTGCGTTAAGTAATTTGTTAAAACACTCTGCTATACCTTGGAGTTTCACATTGTTCACTGGTGGTTTTCTAATTCCAGCAGCACTTCTAAGGATGTTAAAAAACCAACAGAAGGGAAAGCCTGAGAACTTGTGCCCTTTCGTGCTTCTTCATCAGGTCTGAGAGGGCTTTTAAAGAAACCATGTTGTCCTTGAGCGTTGTAGCAGCCTTCTCGTTCACTCTGGGAACGTGAAAACTGATGGAGAATTAATGAAAGTGTGACACCCTGGCAAGGAGATTTCTGTCAGACCATTTAAAGTTGTTTGCATTAGTAGTTATTTCACTTCTGCAGTTTGCTCAAAGCTCAAGCCTGCAATTATTTCAGCTGACTGATGGTAACACTCGGTGTTAATTAGAACTGGGTAAGATATTTTAGGAATGGCTTAGCCATTGTAATTTAAAATTTAGGTCAAACAAAACAATCAGTCAAATTCTGCATTGATTTTTTGTTTGTTTGTTTGGAAGCCAATGTGCTACCTCTCAACATTTTTCAATATGAAATGTTTCAATGTTACATTTCAAAATGAGGCTTCAGTGCTAAATTTAGATACTTTTTGATTTAAAAAATAAATAAATAAGGATTTTAATTCCCATCAGGACATTTAACTTGACACCTCCTCCTCAAATCTTCTATTCTGTGTTTAGGAAGAAAAAAAAAGTGTATAAATGGGGTTTGACCTTAATTTTACAACAGATGGATTAATTGAGTCACCAATGCAGTTGTTTCCCAGCAGCACAATGTAAAACTGGATCCCTGCACCTGCAAAATAAAGCACAATCAGGTGCACAGCCAGAAATTTCTTTCCAATTTTTGTAATTTTGGCTAAATCTCCAGTGCTGGCTTGTGGAGGGGCAGGGAAAGGAGGGCACCTGACATGGAGGATTCCTGATGCAGGGACAAGGGTGACCTGATGCTCCTGCTGCCATCTGGGATGGGAGAGAAGGAGCTGTTTGTCTGAGGTGGAGGCTGCAGGTGTTGGTGTCGGTCCAAGCCTGTGTCCAGTGTCAACCTCGCGAGGCAGGGAGTGGACCGGTGTTCAGGTCACCAGAGCAGATTTGTCAGGGAGGAAAATAAGGAAGAGCAAATTGATCCTCTTTTCCTTGGCACAATTAGATCTGAGAAACCATCTTGGTTGCTTCTCAGTTACCAGCACATACACACAGCCTTCAGCCCATCGTCAAACAAAACTCTGCTGAATTTTTCTCTATTCTCCTGCTACTTTTCACATAAATTTTTGCTGTGAAATCACTGTGTATCTGCACCATAATTGCAGGATTCACCATTCACTGGACTTCTTAGAACCTAGTTCATCTAAAATTCTTAATGGTGTTCATCCCATTGCCAACAGACCTGAGAAAACCCCAGCAGCTCTGCAGGCTAGCACAGCAGAACCAGGAGGAACTTGGAAAGGAGGTGAGCGTTCATTAGCAGCTATAGAAAAAAAAAATTTAGGGCAGAGACCCAGGGTTGTCTCCAATGTAGGTCATCTTGAAGAGCTAACTTGCACTTGTCAGAGGCCTTCAGAAAGAATCCATCCACCTCCCAGTCAGACACAGGATTTAAATGGACCAGGTAATGGGCCACAGAGCATCAAACTGCACTAGCCTTGTCCATTCTACTCTTCTGGTAAGTGGAAGTATGACTGCCAGACAACTCTGGGTGGACATTGTTGGTGAGGTGTTCCTGGAGGAGCCAGTGGTGGGGTGTTTATGAGAAAATATTTCCACCTTCTCCACCCTGACCCTGCTGTCTGCAGTTTGGTTTTGGAGTCTGCCTAAGGAGCAGGGAGCTGTGAGAGCTTCTCTGCAGGGGAAACCAAAAAGACTTGCACTAGAGCAAACCTGGGGGAGGGGACTCTCCCCTGACCGCTTCCTCTAGCAAGGGTAAGAGGTAGGGTAGAGCCCACCTGGACCAAGGTGCTCAGAAACAACCCTCAGTGGCCAGAGAATCACAGAAAATGGGTTTGGAAATGCAGCTGTCCCTTCCAGGCAGGTTCAATAGACCAATGTATTCCTGAAGGAAGTTTGTAAATCCTCGAAGCCTGTCTGGAGGAGACTCCACCATATCCAAACAGGCAGGACCAGCACATCCCTGTTCTTACCACTAGGACATTTTCTAATGCCCAGCTCATATTTCTTGTTACCCTTTAACCCTGTTACTTTTTGCCGTGTCCCAAGAAGATGTGGTGAACAAGGACTGTGTGCCATGGGACAGGTCCACACTTGGAATTAATTGGCAAGACTCCCAGGAACAAGAGCAAAAAATAGCCAGTGAGGAACCACACCAGTGGAATCACACCATAAGAGTGATGGTCTGACATGCCAGAGGAGTGAGTTCTGAAGTTATCTCCTATGCTTGCTGTTGCGAGCTGCATGAAGTTAGGAGTGAACAGAGATTGCACAGCTTGGCTTTATTTGTTGTCTTTCCCAAAGAGCAGGAACATTCCTGAGTCTGGGCTCCAGCATGGTCCATCATGCTGCTGGGATGGCAGTCACCTGGCCCTAGAGCCTGGGAGGAAAGGTCTGACCTTTGCAAGCCATTTACTGACCCAAAGAAGAGATTGTTTTCAGACTCTGACAGATGCCCTTTATTAACTCAGTCCCTTTCCAAGTGCCGGATGAGGGGCTGATTCCCAGAGGAGTGCACTACTAAAAGCCTCCCTTCCTCCCCTTTCTTTTGATTTCTTCTACAGACCTATGGAGCTTCTCTTCCAGCCTTTCCACCTGCCTGTCCTTCTGTGCTCCTATAATACACCTTCCTCTGCATGAGGCTGGTGGTCCAATTTCTATTGGTACTAATGGCTTTGGGCCCCTTTTCCTCAGGCTTGGCACTTTGCTTTTACCAACAACATTTATCTTCATCAGAAATATTGGCAGATCAGGAGATTCATCCAGACATCTCTTGTAATTGCTTTTTCCTTTTTGCTCAGTGTCAGGCAGTAGGTTTGTTGCTCAGCAAAACAGTACAGAGATCAATGGCAAAGCTGTATTTTTTTTTTTTTATAACTAAAATATTATTGCAGCCAATTTATGAGCAGAGATGAGCAAAAGGAAAAGTTGCAGTACCCCCCTGCTTTTCTTTGTCCTCCTGAGTTATTTCAAAGATCCACGTTGATGTTAAATCAGTGAAGAAATGAAATCAAGTGTTACACCAGCTGAGAGGGATGTGTCCCACGCTGAGCTGTGAGGGTGGCTGGAGTGTCACAGATGACACTGAAGAGGAAGGGATAGAAAAAGGCCTTCAGGATTGATATGGTCCAGAGTATTTCAATGTGGCTCTCCTTGTACTGTTTGACTGGAAACTGCTGGCATGTTCTCAAAGCTGGATGGTGCTTGGACCACGAGAGGTGAAGGCGATGGCAGCAGCAGTGGGTGCAGCTGTGGCAGGTAGGGTGATGCGTGTCCTCCGCTGCCTGTGTGGCTAGCTACCCTCTCCTAAAAGGAGAAATAGGTGATTGTTCATCAGAATCTGTTTTTCTGAGCCTGCAAGGAGCCAAAGAAGGGCTGATAGCTTCTTGGCTCCCTGTTTTCAGCACCCCCACCCCCCCACCAGGCTCCCTCTCCCTGCCAGGGCCATGTATTCAGTGCTGTTTCAGCTGTTCTGCTTGGCCTCTCATTCCTTTTCCCTTTGCAGTCCTCTGAGTGTCTCCCGCGTGTGTGCCCCTTTGTTCTGGGGGCTGTGCCAGGGAGGGAGAGCTGCCTTTGTTCAATTCCTTTGTGTCTTAAAGAAGTTCTGAAGGAAAAGGCTGTAATGTGATTTCAGATACAAGTGACTCCATCAATACAGTATAATTTGATCCCCAAGAAACAACCACAACATGAATTTCTGCTTCTTTCCTTCCCACAAAAGGCATTTGTTTATCTTACATGGACACATAAGTGAACACCAACTTGTTTGTAACTATCCCCATGCATAGTGTTCTTCTGCCTGGATATTTTCAGGTGCCTGTTGCAAACCAACAGAGTTTGCTTTGATGGTTACTACAAAGTTGTCTTTTCTATTTTCTTTCCACCCAGGCAGAGTTGATGTCTGAGACAGTGTCTGAGGACTGTCTGTTATCCTTAGGGGAAGTGTCCTTGGCAAGAGGGTCTCTGTGCTCAGTCACCTGCCTGCAGGCAAGTGGCACAGACCAGGTGTGACAAGTAGAGGGAGCATTGAGCAACACCATTGCCATTAACATTTCAAACATTCCATAGCTCAGCTGCAAAGCCACAGCCTTAAACTGTCTGACCTGTGGTTTAGCTGTGGGGATGATTTCACTCAGCTTTTTCCTAGCAGTTTCCTTTTGTTAGCATCACCTCCTCAAAAGTGCTGTAACATCCAGCCTGTCCTGCAGGGCTGAGGAAGTCATTTCACATGTAAAAAGATGACGATTTAATTTTCCTTAGTCTGCAGACCCACCAGCTTTCTCTTAGCCCTAGAGTTGATGGATGGCTGAGCTACACCTCCAGCCAGGGCTCTCCCTCTGTAATCACAGAATGGCTTGGGTGGGAAGGGACCTTTAAAAGTCACCTATGCCAACTGCCCTGCAGGGAGCAGGGACATCTGCAACTAGAGCAGGGTGCTCAGAGCCCCGGCCAACCTCATCTGGAATGGTTCTAGAGATGGGACATCAACCACCTCTCTGGGAAACCTGGGGCAGGGTCTCAACACCCTCAGCATAAAAATTTTCTTCCTTATATCTAGGCTAAATCTATCCTCTTTTGGTTTAAAACTATTGCCCCCTGTCCTGTCACTACACTCCCCATCTTTCCAGTAGACCTTCTTAAGTAATGAAAGGCCGTATAAGGTATCCCCAGACCATTTTCTTCTCCAGGCTGAACAACCCTGTGACTCCTGTCCCTTTGCTGTGGGTAACTGTGAGGGCAATGTGTTTCCCACATTTCAATCCCCCATTGGACCAGTCCAGTAAAACTCAGGTAATCCTGGCCAGACTAACCCCCTCCTTGACTAAAAAGTTTTTCAGACCATTTTATTCCTCCTCCAAACCACTAGCATCATGTAGGGGCAATTCCAGTAAGGATGGCTGTGGCTCAGCTTCACCTCCTCCCCCTCTTCGCAGCGTTTCTGAGTTTGCCAGGTCTCTGCTCTGCAGCCAGGTTCCTCTTTCTGTGCCGACTGCTTGGCAGATGCATTCAGGAAGTGAGCAGTTCTGCTTTGGAGGTTTTGCAACCCTGACTCCTCACAGCTGTTGCAGTTACTTCTCATCTTTCCTTCCTGCAGACTGGGACAAGGTACAGCTGCTGTGAGAGCACTGGGCACAAGCATGGCTGGCACCCATCCCTGTCTGTAAGCCCTTATTCACATTTTAGCTCTTGGCCACAAATTGTTCCTGGCCCTGGGCTGCAGAAAGTTTTCCTGACAGGATGGACAAGGAACTGCTCCCTTCATCTAATGGGTTACATGAAGCTGTAGGTATTGCTAAAAGGTGTCCTTTGTTTCCATCCTCATTTTGATGCAAACATCGAAACACATACAAACATTTGATACAAACTGAAGTCTTGAAGCTCTTGGGAGCTGCTGCATTTTTGGTGTCAGGGAATGGGACCTTTGAGCAGGTTCCACCCTGCCTGCTCTGAATCCCAGTGTCAATGAACTGAACTCCAGCCTCTCCCCTGTAATTGTTCCAGAGCTGAAGGCACAGGAAGCCATGCCTGGGACTCTATAAGCCATGCCATACATTTGTGATAACAGTTACTAGTACTTGCCAGGCTGCTGTCCCAGGAGTACTGCTCAGGTCCCCATACGCTGCCCGGTGTTTCCTTTCAGCCACCAGTTACCAGCCACTCCCTGTGCGATGTTCTTGCTTTTCCCACAGGAGTAACATGGTGTGAAGGTGTGACTTGTGCCTCGTCACTCTGTGAAACCACCAGCTCAGCTGTGCAGGGAGCATGGACCTGCTTGGGAGAGCAGCTCATTCCCCAGGAGCGGTCCTGGCGCTGCGAGCTGGCAGTCTGTTTACTGGGAGCATGCTGGTGTGTGATGGTACAATTCTCCCTCACTCTTGGGCCACTCTTGGGTACATGGTGTGACTCCCCGCCCCCGGGCCACACAACAATCCCTGGGAAAGTTGGGTGGGGGTTGTGAAAGGCAGTGTGCCAGAATGTCGAGGCACCCCCTTAATGTACCTGGCTCCTGTTTCCCCTATTCTTTGTGGACAGTAACAGCAGTCTATTACCTCCTGACAACCTACATGGATCGTAAGCAATGGTCCAGACTGTTAAAGCACCTTCTTAACATGCCTGGGTCCTGCTCCCCCTTACCTCCTGGCAATGCTAACAGCAATCCACCACCTCCCGACAGCCTGGTACACCTATACTTGGGTCATGGCCCAAAGCCAGGGGTACCAGAACACCAAAATTTAGCAAGTTCTGGGCATGTGCAGCTAGTGGAAAGTACCAGAATACTCATCTCAAGTACCCACTTGAGTTGGGCTGAAATGCAAAAGTACTTAATAAAGGTCAATTATCTTGGACCCTATAAACAGTGATCCTAAGCAAGACCCTTTGAGCTCTCCTTGATGGCAGCAGGCTGTGACCAGCATCTCCCCTGAGCTGGGACATCTCTCAGAACTGTCTGCTGGCAAAGTCGATGGAAGATCTGGGCAAGTCAACCTCCTCAAGTCTCAACTGCCGCCCACTGATGAATGCTCGTGCTGTGACTGTGTGCTCCAAACTCAGTGGGAGGGAGATTTTCATAAAATCACTGAATGGTGGGGGTTGGAAGGGACCTCTGGAGATCATCGAGTCCAACCCCCTGCCAGAGCAGGATCACCCAGGGCAGGACACACAGGAGCAGAGCCAGGTGGGTCTTGAAAGTCTCCAGAGAAGGAGACTCCACAACCTCTTCGGGCAGCCAGTTCCAGTGCTTTAACCATGGGCTGGCCTCTTCCACCCACCTCTCTACCTGTCTATGTGTTTGAATATACACATTTACCTTCACCAGTGTGAGTCTCTAGATATTTTTTATTCCATCCAAATATTTCTGTCTGTCTGTCTGTGTTTGTACCCTATCTGTTTATACGTTTCTGTTTATATATTTTGATTTGGGACACGCTGCAGTAAGTTAGTGCAAATCTTGTCATTCTTGCCTTTGCAATTAAGTCATTGGGTGATTATAACATATTCTGCTGAATCGCTTGCTCATCTTTAAATTGGTCAGTTGAGAGCTGCTAAAATTCAACCTTCTGTTTTACCTCATGCTATTAATAGATTTTCAATTGCTGCTAAATCATCACTGTGTCAAACATTTCATCCACGACATGGGGCAGCAAAGGGTAAGTTGGAAACGATGTGCTTGGGATTTTCAAGGGAGATGGGAGTTAAGCATCCACATTCTCTAAGCACATTTAAAATGTTATTCTGAAAACACAGGGTTTTTTTGCATTCTGTAGTCACCTGCAGAATGTTGGAGTCTCAGCCTTGACACACCAGAGCTTTTCTTTAGATTTTGCACTGGAAGCAATCTCTTTGTCTTCCACACTAGAAAAGCAGGAAATGTTGCATGCTCCTTTTGTTTGGTTTGTTCTGGTCTTGTGGAAGATGTTGCAATTGAGTTCAGCTAAGAAGGGAATATTGTTTCCAGCAGTCATGGCTCTTCAATTTCCTTGAAACTCTGTGGACATTTGTGACCAAATGGTGGGAGAACTCAATGTTTTACAGGGCTCCTAACAGGGGAAATATCAGAGATAATGTTGACGTCTCAGGGAGAACTATGTAAACATGGCTGAATAGTGCCTGGTGAGGTCCAAAATGAAGTGAACTGATTGGAATTCAGGAGAGAAGGAGCAAAGCATCTCCTTGTGAATGTTGCAGGGGGGCAGAGCCCTTCAGTGCATGTTCCGCCAATGTCTCTTGGAAATGCCTGTGACAAGGTCAGTGCCACTGTCGCGGTGTTTCCCTGGAGCCCAGGTGGTGACAGGGCACCTCCTCTCTTGCACGCTGTCCATCATGCCTGAGCAGGCCTGGGAAATTCACCCCCTTGTCAATCTGTGGACCTGGTCCAATATCAGTTATTTGACAAGTCTTGGTGTCTGATAAATGTGGGCAAGTTTTCCCAGTCTGAATTGACTCGCTAACACGGCTGTGGCTGCCTGGGTTTGCCAGGTGTGCAAAAACAACACCTGCAAACTTCGGGATACTTCTGAATCTTTTGATCTGACACTTCCAAGCCAAGGCAAGGTGGTGTCTCCATTCTGGCAATGAATCACACCAAAGGTTGAGGACCTTTCTGGTCTCATGTTTCCATCTTCACAAAGAGGAAGGTGACAGCCGCAAATTTGTTGCTGGCAAATCAGGGTTGTGTCCAGCAGCAGCAATTCACCCTTCTCTCATCCCAGGGTGTGCTGTGAGCTGCATACCAGCCTGGGAACTCTTGTAACAAGGGAAAATGGACTGTAGCCAGCCCTGTATTATCTGACTTGTCTCTTCCCAGATAACAGGACCTTAGCACATGTACAGCTGCAGGCAAACATCGTGGTCTCTCTTCTTCCTTCAGCTAGGATTAAAGGTTGGGAACCAGATGGGTTGTTTTGTAATCTTGTTACAGTAATGACCCCATTACAAGAATTAGCACTTCTATTGTACTGTGCTTCCTCCTTTCTTAAAATTCTTTGGGAAAACTTCTGTTGTGTCTAGATGTTCTGTCTGAGACATGTACAATTGCAGCTTTTATTACTCAGAGATGTTGCAGCAGCTGGATGCCTGTTAAAGTCTTCCCACCTCAGCTCCAATCCAGCCCACAGCTAGAAGGTTTAACATGAGGGCAGAGAAGACCATGACATGACCTAGATAGCTATCTCAGATTCCCAGCTGTCCAGCCTTGCTTTGCTCTGTGGCCAGCATGGACAGATGACCTTCCTGTGTTGGGAGCTCAGCGGCATTTCCCAGGATTGTGTTTCCCTCATGAAACCTGAGGGGTCTTTGACCAATGACTCACACATACATTCTTCCACTACGAGTTGTTAATTCAAAAAGCCAGAGAGTGCACAGTGAGTGAAGGGGAAAGAAAACTGGTGCTCTATGTTGGGAAGTGTTGTTTCATTGTATGTTTACTGAAAGCTCTTAAATGGTGCTTCCTTCAAGGATGATATGACACTTTATTCACTGGTCTGGTGGACAGCTCAGGAGCCTGCACTATGTTAGATGTAGAGGCCACATTTGATGTTTGGGAAATGACCAGCTCATATCCTGCTGATGTCCTGGGGACTCCGGAGAACTGTGGGCATGTGGCCAGGTTGTCTGCAAACCTGTTTCACAGGCTTTGTGTAGCAGTGGGTGTTTGACCGTATCAGTGATGTTGGATATTGTCACCTATCTGACATCAGCACAAACATCTGCACCTAGAGGAATGTTGTTTTGAGGATTAAAGCACAAGATGGGTCTGAAAAGTACGGTCTTGCTGGAGATCTTCAGGAGTCACTCGGGGACTCACAGCGTTAGAGGTGTCCTTGAGCTCCCCTATTCTTTTTCCATATATATTCATCTTTTGCACCAAAGGTGTGGTGCCTGTCCTGTGGAGATACTTGTGCAATTAGAGCAGACAGGCAGGAGAGGGTGGCTGTGGTTGAAGGGGGTTACACTCAGCCAGTTCGTTCCATCTGACACAGAAATCTGGGATCCTTGGCCCCAAAGAGTGGAAAGAGGTTATTCTGGAAAAAAGGACCGTGGCTCTGGCCCAGCACTACACTGTCTGTAATCATTGTGGCTTGGAAGGCACTGATTTTGCATCCTCTCAGTGTTTTCATATCTGCATTACCTTTGATAGTGGACCCTGATTCCACATGGCAACAAACAGAGGCTGAGACCCCTACAAATACAGTTTCTCCATGGCAGCAGGGAAAAAATAAATAAAAAAAAAAAAAAAAAAGGCAATTTCTGACCTGTAATATCACTTCAGAGAATATTACTTCAATGCATTGTATCATGGGAAAATAATTTAAATAGCACACTAGAAAGCCTCTTCATTTTGAATGTATCAGTTCCCTTCAGATTCTCCTCTGTTTTTCCTGTTTGAGAAGCTTCAAATATTTGTCTCTGCATATTCTCTTTATCGCGCATTGCTTTGGGCATGCTTATCTGGTTCCAACCCTCCTTCCCTAAACAACTCTAGCTTTTTACTTATTGGCAAGAACGTGAAATTTTCCATGAGCTTTCTCCTGCAAACTCAACCCTGGGGATCTAAGTCACTGCTTGATTTGAGAGGAACATGGAAATTATGCCACAGGGTATGGATGTCACTGGGGCAAGGAAGGGGCAAGGCAGATTTTTGTTCAGAACATAGTCAGCTCTCTCTGATGCAGGCTTCTCCGTTCACCCTTTGCATCTCTCTTTCCTCCCTGGACCTGTCTCCCTGACTCCCCTTCCTGCTGGTGTCCCTCTGTGGGAAGCATTTCCGAGAAGATGAACCTGGCTTCCTATCAGCCCAAAGGCACTTGTCCCACCTTCCTTCCTACATCTCCTCTCTGCTGGGGAAGAGCCTCTGGGCTTTGTCTGATATGGGGGTTCCTGGAGCTGCTGATCAAATGTCTGAATTGCTCCCAGAAGCTGTTTACAAAGGGGACCCCAAGGAGGGATCTGTAGAGCTTTTCATTGGCATCTGCTGGTATTTGTGAAGAATTTAGAGAACAATAACTGAGTGGAGCTTGGCTTCCTTTTTACTGCAGGACTGAAAGAGGAACAGCTGTCTTAATGACAAAAGAACTGATACAAGACACATGCTTGGTTATTTGGTGCTTATTTTAATTTAATTACGGAAAAGTTCCCTAAGGAGTACGAGAAATGTGATTTTCCTCCATTATGCCAAAGCAGAACTGAATTCGAGCCCATACTCAACACAGGGAAGAATAGCCACAGGGCAAAGCCCCAAGAAATTGAGTTAGTGAGCCCATTGTCCTCTCACTGCTCCATCCTGGGGTAGGTGTTAGACTCCTTTTGAGTGAATTTCACTTACTGTATGCAGAATTGTCCTACTTTCTGCTAAAGAAAACTCACTGACTACATGTAAGTTTCCACAGAAGAAAAGCAGATTTCTTTGAAATTGTCCAGCAGAATGGAATTAATAGTTGCAAGATTTAAAAATAATGAAAGCTGAAAAACTCCCCCAGTTCCAAAGCAGCACTTAATCCATTGGATTTTGAAGGCCCAATAACTTTTTAAAAGAGAGTATAGAATTGCTTCAATTCTTCTATCTGCCATTGGAAATCTCTACTCCTTTAGAAGCACAGTGCAGGTCTTTCATAATGTAAGAACAATTAAGGCTGTGACATACAATGCTGTCTGTTTTAATTGCTCATCTGTTGTACCATTATATCCTTGTAGGATATTTTAAATCTATGCAATTGTAATTAATAGATTTGGGAAAACAAAATATGCCATTGGCACTGAATTTAAAATGAAGCATGTGTTACTAGTATCTGTTACTAGTATCTGTTATTAGACTCAGAGGCATATATAGGGCAGAAATCACAGAATCACAGAATAATTGTGGTTGGAAAGGACCTTGTAGATCACCAAGTCCAACCATACCTACAAAAATAAAGAACACCTGAATACCTGACCACTAAAAGGAAACAACACCAAAAAAACAACACACAAGCCCCCTACCTCCAGGGATGGTGACTCGACCACCTCCCTGGGCAGGCTGCTCCAGTGCCTCACTGCTCTCTCTGTAAAGAATTTCTTCTTAATATCCAATCTAAACCTCCCTTTGTGCAACTTCAGTCCATTTCCCCTGGTTCTGTAATTAGTAACTAAGGAGAAGAGGCCAACACCCACCTCTCTACAATCTCCTCTTCTCCAAACTAAACATACCCAGCTCCCTCAGCCTCTCCTCATACGACTTGTTCTCTAAGCCCCTCACAAGCTTGGTAGCTCTCCTCTGGACACTTTCCATCACCTCAATGTCCTTCCTATAATGAGGGGTCCAGAACTGAACACAGATGAGGCCTCACAAGGGCTGAGTACAAGGGCACAATAACTCCCCTTCTCCTGCTGGCCACGCTATTCTTTATACAAGCCAGCATCATATTTGCCTTCTTAGCCACCTGGGCACACTGCTGGCTCATGTCCAGCCAGCTGTCTACCAGCACCCCCAGATCCTTTTCTGATGGGCAGCTTTCCAGCCACTCATCCCCAAGCCTGTGGCGCTGCTGGGGGCTGTTACGACTCCAATGCAGGACCTGGCACTTGTCCTTGTTGTACTTCATACAATTGGCCTTGGCCCATCGATCCAACCTATCCAAGTCCCTCTGAAGAGCCTCCCTGCCTTCAAGCAGGTCAACACTTCCACACAAATCCTTTGCTCCCATAAAATGACATCCTGTTTTGGTCACTACATCTGGAAAACCCAGTTACTGGTGATGTAGTTAACATTAAAGAATCCAGAAAACCCCTCAGCTTGGGATTGGAAAACTGCGTACAGCTCTTCTGAGACATCCTCACCCTAAAACGTGGCAGAGCTCTGCGAGAATTGTGGAGTCAAGCAAACACCAGGATGTCATGCAGGCAAGAACAGGTGGACATCCTGATGAGATCCTATATGCTGCTGAACCTATGCTCTAAAAGTCTTTATTACTTCAGAACAGTGACCTTTATTCAGTGTGTTCTGGAGTAGGACACAAGCATTTTTCTACACCGAGTAGAAACATAGTCAGGTTGATCAGAAGTGTCTTCCACCTATTTCTCTCCCTTCTCTATGTTTTGGTAAAGAACGTCACGTTGCTGCTGGTGTAGTAAAAACTAAGTAATTTGCTTTGGTGTTGGTAGAAATTTCATTATATACAACTTTATGTAATTTTACCTGGAAGTCATTCAAGCTGTTGCCTTATGGGTAACATCAGTGATGCACAAGCCAGACCAAGCCAAGGGAAACAGCTTATTTGATGTGAGTGAACTCTAGGGATGAGCAGAGACAAACCTGGTTTGAGAAATTCTTGCCTGTACAATATAATTTTTAAAATTACCACCTTTCTTGGAAATGAAAAACGGCACCAGCAAGAGCTTTTCTTACAACAGATCCTGATTTAGATTATGGGTGGGAGCAGAACTTGCCTCTGAGTCCCTGATCTGAATCTCTGTTTCTGGTCTTTGTGGCTTTGACTCCCATTCCTAAGTGAATCATTGCCAAAGCTTCATGGAGAACAGCATTGAGATTTTAATTCTTACCTTAACATCATGTTCATAGACCCTCAGGATCTAATTTCAACTGTGCAGTTACTTGACCCTGATGGAAGAGTCCCACGTGTTTGTTTCAGTGCAATTGATCTGGAGACTTGTAAGGGCATTTTGCTGGCTGCAAGAGGCTGTTGGGAATATTTAGGTTGCATATTAGGCTGGGGTATAAGTTATTGAGCAAAGTTATGTCCATCTACCCATCCATCCTTATTTTTTTTCACAGGACATACACAGCTGTGTGGTATTTGGGTTCAAGCTTGGTTTAGATCTCAGTTACTGGTTGGACTCTGCTCAGGAGAGAGTTTTTAGTGGTCAGGTGGCTTGAGGCACTGCTCAGACCCTATTTCAGACTTTCATTCCTCCCTTTTGTTTCACTATGGTTTCCTCTCTTCTGCACAGAGCCAAATCATGCTAAGATGCAAGTAAAAATAATGCAATTTTGCAAGTGGAAAAAGAAAATAGGTAGTGAGGTTATGCCCTATTCATTGTAAATGTGCTATTATTTAAATATATTTATATTATTTAAATATTTTTTGGCCTGAGCTGCCTTTCATCTGCAAAGTGTGGAGTGCAGCTCCTGGTCAAGCACCAGGACAGGGCCATTGCTTCAGCTGTGACCTTTTGCCATTGCCCTCCTTGTAAGTGCATGTCCAAGATGGACAGGCAGGCCAGAAAATTATTTTCTTTAATAGGCAAGTTCTCAGAAAGCAGATTTTGTGTTAGAAAATGAATGTCACTTCAACCAGTGACCTGATTTTGTTGTTTATTCTGTTTCTGGTTTTAGTATTCTTACTCTTAAATGCTGACTAATACTGCTAAATTCCAGAGGATATGAAAATGAATTAAATTTGCTATTAAAGCAAATCAAGGCAAAACAATTTACTGTGCTGTGCCCTGATGAGTTGCGCTGACTGGAGAGGCTCCCACTAAATTGCAGCCAACTATTCTCCTCCTCCTCTGCAGCTACTGGGTTTGGCCAGAGCTGGAGAAGTCAAAGGCATGTTAAATGAAAAGTGAAAGTCTGCTCACCTGGAAGCTGATGGGTATAGGCTTGAACAGAGCTACTGGGAAGATGACGGAAGGTTCTGTCAGGAGTCCCCCGTTCTTGATGAGCTGGGAGAGGTGCCAATAACTCTGCAATTGGTTGCACTATTTCTGAGGAATGATTAATCCCTCTGAGGGATGCTGTTTGGAACAGGAAGGGAGAGATGATGCAGCCTGTTGACTGCAAATATGGTGCTGGTGAATGGGGAATGTTCCATTTTAAGGTTTCTGTGTGTGATTTCCCTGAAATAGTTTATACTCGAGGAAACAGGATGCCCCCAGGGCAAGGTGTGCTTGCTGCTGCCTGCACAGCAGTATTTATAGCGGGGTTAGTTAAATAAGCAATGCATAAGTGACATTTCTTGGGTTTTTTATGTTCTGAAGCAGGTAAGTATGTCTTTGAAATCACAGATATTGGTTCTGCAAGAGAACGCTCTGCAACTGGTAGTGCAAGCTGGTCAGTTTGAAGATATGTGGGATCTTGGAATCAAGAGGGAAAGCAACTGATGTTGTGGATGTCCCCTCCCTGGAATTGTTCAAGGCCAGATTGGACTTGGCTTTGAACAACCTGGTCTAGTGGAAGGTGTTCCTGTGGGGACACTAGATGGTCTTTAAGATCCCTTCCAACTGAAACTATTCTATGATTTTCTTGGCATTTAAATTGGAAATTGCATTAGGTTTCTTAGTAATTGGAATATTGGGTCACCTATTTCTATCCAGTTTTAATAGAACACTTGAGGGAAAACCAGTCTCTTCCTAGAACTGATGAAAGAACGCTGAGCATCACCCGTCCCTCTGGCCTCAGACCAAAGATAAGAACAACCACTGCTGATCACTTGATAATATGTATGGGAGATGAAAAGCAATTTGCTATCTAAGAAGGATTTTCTCATTGTGTCTCAGAACACGGCTCTTCTGGTCACCCTCTTCAGGCAGCCTGAACTCCATGGCCAGAAGATTCAACTCAGTCCAACCTCCCTAAGAATCAGATTGGAACAATTATGTACTTGGTTCCTTGAAAACATTGTTTTGTGCCTGACAGGGAGCCTCTCAGTAGGAAGGAAATGACAACAGGCATTGAGGACTGTCTTACCCCTGTGCATCCAGGGGTTCTGTCTGAGGACAGGAGAGCAGGTGGTTCTGGCATACTTCAGTCAAAGGCACCAACACTACGATGTTAAAAGGCACTTTGTGCTCTCTTGGTAGATGAGAAGTAGAAGATTTTGATCTAGTGATTGGTGTCCAAAAGAGACAAACATGGAATGAACTCTCCCTTTGTTCCCTTTAGACCCAAACCACAGCCAGCATCCTTCTGTTTACTTCTAGGAGCCATCAATGTGGCAGCAGGTTTGCATCACTCGTTTATACAGTGCTATGAACTGTTCTGGAAGGGCTCTTAGTTGTTTTGATTTCTCCTAGCCAAGAAAATATTTGTGGTTGTTTTCTACACTCCTCAGAGAGAGATATTTGCTTTATGTTTTGTCATGTTTCCATGTGCACATGTGGTTTCTTTATTCCCTGCCCCTTCGCTCCATGTCAAAACTGCTCATATTTTGCAACATTCCTGAAGCAATAAAGCTTCCCAAAGCTGGTCGAAGTTGCTGGCCCTCACTCATCTGTATCGAGTGTTCTTGGGAGTCTTTTGCACTGCTTTTTCATGATGACATCAGCTTTAGGAAGCACAGCTCACTGCTGAGTGTGGTGGAGATTAGGACCAGCTGCAGAAGACAGCACAAGGGATATTATAAAGGCTGAATAAACGGAAAGTGGCACTGGAAATTAAACCTGTAAATCATGAGTCCTCATTGCTAATCCAGATTTGGTATGGATGAATTCTGTGACCATTTGCTTTGCTTTAGGTTTGGTTGTTTCTTGCCTTTTTAATGTCTTAGGGTGTGAAAAGTCACTAGTGATTAACACCAGGCCCAGTAAATGTGGCTGAAGGCAAGCAAGGGTTGGATGTATGGCTTCCTAAAACTAGATGTCTACAGAGGTGCCACAGATTTGGCATGCAGTACTGGCAGAATCTTAAGACATGGGTTGGTTTTCAAGGTCTTAAAGGGTTATAATCTCTGGGGTTTTTTGTTGTAGCATTTAACTCGCTGGGAACCTGCAAGAACTGCTCGAAATAATGATAATAAAAAGCCCAACACCATTCCTCTGTTGTGCACACAGTGAAGGCAGTACTCAGTCTCCAGTGACCCCAGGAGAGAGCAGGCAGGTCCTTAGGACCTTGGAACTCCAGCTCCAACTTGTCCCTGCTTACTGCAGAGGGGTTGGTTTAGATGACCTTTGGAGGTCCCTTCTAACCTGGGGCATTCTATGACCTTAGGGCTCTACAGGGGGCAGAGGACCAGTCTCTATTCCTCTGGCAGTGCCTCCAGCACAATGCACTGCCTGGCCAATGCACTCTCTGTGGGGAGCTTGCTGGTGCTGCCTCGTGGCTCAGGACCCTGTCTGGTGTGGTGTCACTGGTGAAGCTGCTCTGCCTCTGGCTGAAGCTGCAGGAGCAAACCCAAGCTGAGCATGTGTCCCGGGGCTGCTCACAGCCCTCTGCCTCCAAGTGCCCATGCTGGAGCTACACCCTGCCCCGTGAGGGTGCTTCAGGGCAGGTGGAGGACGCATGTCCTTGACAGAACTCGGGTCACCTCTTGAGAGCCTTAGTCTTTGCTTTCACTGAAACAGAGGAGGGGGAAAAAAAAGTGAAAAAATAAAACCACTTCATGTCTTATCTCTGATTAACATCATGAGCCAAATATGTCATCTCCTGAATTATTTTTTTCTTAATGAAACTGCTCTTTTTATAGAAGCAGTCTGTGGTGAGACTGTTCTCCTCTGTCTACTGACCATGAGGTTTCAACTCAGCACTTCCACTGCCTTGCACTGAGCTGATATCTTGCCCATTGCTGTCTGGTACATCCCACTTCTCCATTTCTACATGTCTCCCTGACTTTAGCTGCAACTGATGCAGGGCTTCCCTGGTGTGTTCTGACCTTGTGTGACACCCATCAGTGGCTGGAGGAGTCTGCCAGAATCTTGCGTGTCTGCTGGGCAATCCCACTGATGGAAACCAGCTGAGAGATGTTCTCTTATCTTCATGCACTAGAAATATACCATCCTGGTGCATTTCATTGATGAGGTAAGGAGAAGAGTAAATAGCAAAAAACCCCAAACTTCCCAGGTTTCCCCTAAGGTCCCTTTTCCTACAGCAGTGTTTCCACAGAAGCATCCCACAGCAGCTAAGCAAAAAAAAAAAACATCCCACACTAAGCAAAAAGACAACTCAGCCAAGAATAATGAAACAAGCGTCGCGTCCTTTGAAAGCCAGAGGCAATTAGGTTTGGTAAATGCAACACGAGACAAGGGAATTATTGATGGTTGCATAGAGGCTTCAGTCCAGGGAGTAGCTCTATCTTACAGGCTTCAAATGAGCACAATAAAAGAAAGGAGATAAATTTGGCTGTGACACTCGGTGGTCCCTGCAGGTTAGCTGGCTGTTGGAGATGTTACTTGTTAAAGGTCAAAGCAGACATTAATATTGCGATTCAGAAGGTGGGGGAAAACGCTTCCCACTTTACAGTTTTATTTGTTGGGGTTGGTGTGGATCCAGTTGTCAGTTTTCACATGTTCTGGCTGCGCTTGCTGCAGCGTTTTAACCAACACTTCAACCTGTGGTGTATTCACAGTTGTGAGCTGGTATGTTGATTAATGCAAAACAAGCATAAAGTGAAAACAGGTCATTTTGTGGGTGACCTTCCCCTCTGCTCACTCACCTCTGCCTTTCCAAAGGTTTCTCTATTCCTCCTTTAATGACCTAAAAGATATTCTGGGGGAAACCACCTTGTAAAATTCAAAAGTTCTTGTGGTTTGGTATTTTTTTCTCCTCATTATTTTTTTGTATTATTATTATTTGTTTGCTTGTTTGCTTGCTGATATATTTCCCAAACCTTTCTCATTTTTCTCATTTCAGTTTTCATATTTTCAGGGCTCTCAGCTGTAAGCTTCTCCCTCTGACAAACAGCGTGAGTCACTTTCTGGCTTCTTATCAGCAGCAAAAGCATGCCTAAAGCTAACAAATGCCTCCTCCACCGTGTAATACCTTTTCATTCAAGGTTTGCAATGCTTGTTCATTGTCATTCAGTATGAATGGGGTGGTACCAAAGTACAGACATATTTTCAGGGTACTCATTCTAATTATTAATTGTATTTCTCTGTGGTGTGTTATGTACTTCTCTGCAGTGGTTTGAAATTGTTTATTAAAAGAAAGCCATTAATTAGAGTTCAGGATCTTATGTGGAACTCTAGGCTGAATAAAACCTTTTCACCCAGAACACTAATGCCAGCAAAAAGTTGTGATGGGTATTTTTCCTGGGAGCATCATGTTTTAGAGTAAAACTTCTGGTTTTAAGATAAGAAAATATTCGTAGGGGAGGCATTTGGAAACATCAACATTGGAAAAGAAATATATTTTTTTAGAAATTATAGAAGCTTTTCATTTCACTTTTCTCAAAGAAAAAAAAAAAAAAATCTCGGGTATCTTTATTCAGTGAACTTAGATAAGTTTTCATCTCACTTTGAGGTAGAAAAAACAAATGTCAGAAACTGCCCTGGAGTGCAAGTTCTGGTTTTGAATGTGGTAGACCAGGACTTCAAGGCCACAAGTCTCTTGGTGTTCCCATCATTAAACTTGCTTAGAAAAAGCCCTCACTTTTTAAGAATTCAACCTGTCATTCCCTACTAGCTTAAACAGTTTTGTATGTGTGAAGGTTAAATGTTTCAAAGCTGTGAGGGCTTTTACCTGAGGAGTAAATACAGAAAGAAATAGATATTTCAGATTGTTTTCCTGTCTGTTTTTCAAAGTTGCGTTTGAAAGAAGATGAGCAAACTCTGTGAGGTGCAGATGGAGGTTGCACGGTGCTTTTAGAGGTGGGGAAAGGCCATAGGATTCCTGAACACCAGCACAGGGAGGTTTTCAGTAACTACTTGTGAACATCACATTTTCGCAAGCCTCAAACTCTGAAATGTCATGTTTGAACTAAACTAACCCAGAACCATCCCTGAGCACATCAGGGAGCTTCAGAGGTACCTTCCCAGGAGGGAAAAAAAAAAAAAAAAAGCTGTTCTGTAACTCTGGCTACAGAATTTACCAGCACCCAGTTTTTTCTGGGTCATGTATATGGTGAGTGCTATATATATATATCAAAATCTCTATATTTTGCCCATATATGTGGTCAAAATACCAGAGATAAGGAAACCAGGATCCAGCTGCAGCTGCTCATCAGGTCCCTGCCACATGTGAGCAGCGAGTGGCTCGCCGGTGAGCACTGCTCTCCACTGCTCTCAGCTTCACTGTGACCCCAACACCCATGTGGCCACACAGGTTTCCAGAGCCTCTTGTCTTTCAGTCACTGAGAAACGGTAGGATTTGGGCTTTCCACCAGTTCTGCAGTTCAGTTCTACGAGGAGAAGTGTCATAGGGGTTGGGCTGCATTTTGGGAGTCTGATGCAGTTGCCGATCACTTGGTTTTAACTGAATGAAGGCTCCCATGTCAAGGAATCAAGAGAAGTCCTTACAAACCCCCAAACAAACATACCCAAATGAAAATCAGTTTGCTCAGGGATGCTGGTCTTGGAGGAGAAGCATGAACACAGATTCAACTCCTGGTTTGCTTCATGTTTAATTTGTACAATGGAAGCAGCTTTAACCTCTCTGCTCTTCAGCTCCCAGATGCTGCCCACTGGGCACCCCATTTCTTTTCTCCCACCCATCTTCTTGAATTTCTGTGCTGTGTGTAACGTCATCTCTCCTTCTTTGCCATGGTCAACACACCCCTTAGCATAGTTGCCTTGGCTCCAACCTTAACAATTAAGTCCTTAATTTTGCTTAAGACAGTTTAGGGAAGGGAGGGTGTTTGAAAGGACACAGCGGGGTCCTGGATGAGAGGTCCTGGTGATGTTTACAGTGCTCAGTCCTTGGGGTAACTGCAGGGAGTCTGTCTGCACATAGGAGATGCACAGACAGGGCCCTGAAGTTTTCATGTCCTTGTCTTTTGAGTTTTCTCAGCATGCTTTGTTTATTTAGTGACTCTGAGTCAAACCCCAAACATCTTAGAGAAGCATGCTGTGAAATACTTTATCCTTTAAAAAAACCCTTTTGAGAACAAAACTGATGGCAAGGAGCTGCTCAAGGACAGATCTTATATAAGAGCCTTTCTGCATGAACACTTGGTCAGTTTAGGCTAAAAACCAGATGGAAAATGGGAATCCTTCCCACACTCTTATGTATCTTAGAGCACGACCAGTGCTCTGCTGAGCCTGTCCATTGCCAGCTGCTTTTTACATGTCATTTTTACTGTCCAGGCTCACTGGTGTTCTCCTCAGAGGAGTGTGTTCAGTGGATAGACCTTCCCTGTTGGTCCGTTTTGCATCTCCCTCAGGTGCCAGTGGTGCAGTGGTCCAGTCAGATGCTGAAGTGCAGGTGGCTTTCTGCATGGTCCAGATCCCCCAGCTGTGCTGCTGTGCAGCCAGCTCTCCAGCAGCCATCCAGGCTTTACGCACTGCACTAGATAGTTTGTTCTCATGCAAATCTTGATAAAAATAGAGCTTCAGTCCAACATCCACAACTCCCAAAAGAATAACAACCTTAATATCAGACTGAACACATGCAGGATTTATGGCTCTGTCAGATGTTGTTCAGGTAGTTTCTATTTTAAGGGATATTGGGCAAATAAAAGAAGATCATCAAGGAAAAAAAAACATATATAAATCAGACACTTAATTCCAAAGCTTCCTATAAAAAAAGAAAAAACAACAACAACAAAAAAAAAACTTGGAAAATTCAGAGCATCAACTGCATAAAAATCCCAGGAACAGGAGGTGAGTCTGTCCTGACACAAGCCCCAGCCATGAAGTCAGGTTCTTCTGTAATGGTTTTCCCTCTCCTCTCGCTGATGGTGCTCCAAAGCAGCAAATTCTTTCTTCTGGCTGTGGCATATGAGGAGCAGAGCCACTGCAGGGGCTGCTCTCCTGGGAGCAAAGCAGAGTGTATATGAACAAGCAGATGTAAACACAGAATTTTCTGTTTGTTTTGGCAGACCACAAGTTGAGGTGCTAATTTAGGTCTTCGCCCAGACGTTTTGAGTGCAGGAGTTGCCAAGTCTTCCCATGCTTCAAATTATTTACAGGAGGTGAGCTTTTGCCACATGACAGCATTTCTTGTCTCGTAAGTTGTGTTGAATCACAGAATCACAGAGAGGCAGGGGTTGAAAGGGACCATCTGCTGCCAATCCCTGCTCCATCCAGCAGGGTCACCCAGAGCAGGGGGCCCAGCAGCGCAGGGTCCAGGCAGGTTTGGAATCTCTCCA
>JANHGN010003478.1:114422-125079 GCA_024605025.1 Megaceryle maxima | reverse complement strand
CCCTTTGGGGAGGGAGGGGGGTTAACAGAGAGCGTCTGTTAGGTCTAAGGGGCTGCCCTGACCCTAAACCGTGACAGGTCCTGAGGAAAATGTGGAGTAATTCAGTAATGTCTGTGGATTCTCATGGCTGTAAGTAGGTAGACCTTGGTTTTAAGCCTTCCTGGGGAAAAGACTGCTTCCAGAAACATGGTACCCTTTGGCAGTGCTGAGACCCAGACTTCAGTATTATACTGGGGTAGTGTTGCTTCTTCAGTGGTCTTATTTCCCAGTGCACCTTGTAGTGAGCAGGTGAGTCCTTGCCCTGATTTTACCCTTCTCCCCTGTGAGATGGGATGGGTTGTGACACAGCCCAGCTCAGATGAAGTGCGGGAAAGGTCACTCGGCTATGGTTACAGTGTATGAAGTAATTGGATAGCAGTTAGCTTGAGCTTGCGATGGCTGGAGTCTAGATGTGATCTCTTCACTGTCCTCCCAGCCTGCTGCTGGGGAGTGTTCCATGTGCATTTGCAACTGTAGAGCTTGTGTGACAGACAAGCCTGATCAGCATCTTGATTCCTGAGGAACAGAAATCCTATATGTACCCAGGAACAGTGCTGAAATAAAGCACCGGGATTCTATTGTTTGTTCAGGATTTTCATATGACTTCAGCCTGCAATTCCAGCCTTCTGGCTGTGAGGCAACACTTCTGTGTGAGGAATCATCCTGAGGAGAAAGCCAGTGTGCTTGTTGGAGCTTGTTTATCCTCGACTGTGATGGTTTTGCTTTGTAAAGCAATTCTTGTTGACATTGGTGCGGCCACTTTGTGTTCTGTAAAAACAGTAGAATGCATTTCTGAATCCATGTAGCTACAGCTAGTTTTGTTTAATCCATCTGTAGAGGAAACCTTTAAATATCCTGGCTGATGACCACATTATGTGGTTTGTCTAAATTCTCCTGTGTTACTTCATCTGCTTTGTGTACATCTAAATGGTTTAGTCTCAGACTGATTTTTTTGAGAGGTGGGTAGAACACTTCTAGGGCCAGTTTATCTCGGGATACATGGTGACACTTGTATGTTGTTAAAATCAATATGCTTAAGAATCGTCCAGGTAAGAGCTCAGGCAGCTTAGCTGCTTGTTTTGTAAACCTAAGTCCTTGAGAATGATGCTTGTGGCTAGTAAATGGACTCACTCTTCCCATTGATTTCTGTGTGCATTTAATTTTAGAAGCTCCTGTAGTGCTCTTCTGTAGGTCTGATTCTGCTGCCTACAACAGTGAATTATTTTTCTTGTACATGGGGATTGCTTGAACTAGTAGAGTATGACCTTTTTTTAATGGATTGATGGCTCAATATGTTACAAGGTGTAAGCTTCTTGCAGGGGCTTGTCCCTTCTGTTGCTCCTTGCCCTTCTGAAATGGAGGGCTAATCTACAGCTCACTTAAGTAATTAGCCTAATCAAAAAAGAAACAGGTCACTACAAAAGCTGTGTGCTTGTGTAGTCTTTGGGCAGGGGCATAAAATGTTTGTTTCTTCATGATTAGGTCTCTTTTTCTCACCTGTTGTCATCCTGCTGTTGCTGGGTTGCTTGACTTTGTGGGATTTCCTGTTAATATGTTGGCTCTGCTTTTCCACTTAATGTGAAAATCACTGGTAGATTTGCACCCATGTGTTCTGAACCATCTCTTTTGTCAGCTGCTCAAGAGGATGTTTTCTTCATACACCTTGGTCTAGTTTATATGGTGTCATCACTTTAGAAGCTTGATGTATGCCTTTGGTAAGATAAATTGCATGAACCTGCTGTGCTTTGACAGCAGGTGACTGCTGCTGTGACCTCAGAGCCTCTAAAAAGTGGGGGGGAATATTGATATTCCCACTTACACTAGGTTTTTTGACTGAAACTTTTGAGGAATAATGTCTTTACTCAGAGCTTCTTAATGCAACTACTCAGACCTTTTCTGGAAACTTTACTAGGGGGTTTGGTCTTAAAATTCACAGGAATGCTTTGGAGACTTGTTTGATATCAAGGAAATTGTTAGTTTTTTTTATATTAAAGCCCCAGAATATTAAGCACAGCTGGTTAAAATAAACTTTCTCATGTACACTATTTTAGTGAATTGGAAGAATACAGGGAAATGCTCCAAGGTGTATAAGTTGACATTCTCCTTTCTTTTCTTCCCCTCTCCCTCATTGGAAAGCAGAAATGAGTATCTTGTATCTGGTAATTCTGAGAATAGTGTTGTAGGCAAGATGCTATAAACTTGCTTTTGAGAAATCAGATGTGGGCAGCTGGTGATCCCTACACTAGAAGAATTAAATTCTGATTAAGTTGGATTATGTGAGAAACTTTGCATAGAAAACTTGAGGAAAAAATTAACCCTGGTATCCTGTTGCTTTTTTAGAGGCAGTTTGTACTAGTTGCTTAGGGAGTGTTTTATTTTGAAGTAGCACGTCTCTTGTGATGCATGAGTTGGAAAGACATGGATGAGAACCTATTGTCTTCAATGTCCTGCTTTAAAGGAAAAGTATAGTCTCCAGGGCAGTTACTTCCTGTTTTTCACATGCATAGACTGAAAAATGAAGGAACTGTCTTCACCTTATTGGGAATTACCTCCTTTAGCTGTTCTTAAAGTGATGATCAAACTGTAGTCTAGCTGGGAATTGACCCTTGAGTAGGTGGTGTTGATGGAAGCTGGAAAATGTCCTTGACTGTTTTAAGAATCTCAGAACTAAGGCTAAGCTAGATTGACAATTAGGAAGCTGTGCACTAGGTGTAACTCTTGTTGTGTTTTTTCTTCAACAGGCATTTCTGATGAGGACATCATCAATGTTACTCTCCCCACTGGTGTGCCCATACTTCTTGAACTTGATGAGAATCTGCACCCTCTGGGCCCTCACCAGTTTCTGGGTGATCAAGAAGCTATTCAAGCAGCCATCAAAAAAGTGGAAGATCAAGGGAAAGTAAAATCTGCTGAGAAGTAGAATCCTAACAGCTGTTTTCCAAGTGTGGTATTAAGTGGTGATGTATGTATGACTGCTAGGTTGCACTGTGTGAAAGTCTCAATTTCAGGCACTAAGTAATTGGTAGGGACAGTTGTTGAGTCTCAGGTTGGTAGATGAATACTCTGCCTTTCAAAAACTGGAATTTAGATTTCAATGTGATGTTATGGATACTGGAAAAAAAAAAAAAATCAAGAGAGAATTCAGGTGATGGAAATTTGCAGGGTAGTCTGCCCCAGATCTAGGATTGAGGGTGGCCCAGCACAGAAATTAAGGAATACGGTGTTGGTGTCTACCAATAATCAATCTTAAATCTGTTAAAGGGAAAAGCACCAGTTTACTGGACTAAATACCTCAGGTTGTTAGAGGCGCTAAAACTTTCTTACTGATAAAATGACACCAGGTAAGAGTGTCACAGAGTGATGCTGGGTAAATGACCATGACAATTTGTTCTGGATGGAGTTCCTTTGGTGTTCCAGAACTTTCAGCTGCAGAGCTATTTGCCTTTAATTTGGAGTCTTCCAGTGCTAGTTCATGGTTCAGAAAACTTTGTATTGATGCTCAGATTGTTACAGTTACCATAGTTGTCTTTTTGTTATGCTATATTCCAGTTTTTAAGGAATCTAGAAGGAATCCCTTTTTCTCCACCATCTTTGCAAAGCCTGTTTTGGTGGCTTGCAGTAATAGCTTGTGGACTAAAGTATCAGTTAATTCCTAAGCACAAAGGTTTCCTGTTCAATGTTTAAATTATCACTTCACTTTTAGTGAGTTACCTGAATAGCTTTAAACACTTAAGTACCATGTACTAGTGTTTGATCACCCCTTGAGTCAAGTTAGAGTAATTCCTGTCTACCTCAGTAAAACTGGATATAGAAGAATCACCCTCAACTTTTCTGAGTGGCAAAGATCTCTTGTGTTCCATGGTAATATTACTGTGGCTTTCTCTGGAGGGCTGGAAGACATGAAAAAGGCATGTAAGAAGTGTTGCTGGGTGCAGCTTATTCAGCCACCATGCTTGTAGGGAAGGATATTCTGCCATGCGTGAAAGTGTTCTCCCGTAAAACTCTCCTCACAGTCATAGCTTGATTCCCACTGAGTGTGGCCTTGCTGTTGTGTCTGGTACTAAATTTGAGTGGATCATAAAGTGGTTGGGTGTGGTGTAACATGTTTGGCAGTTTGATGCTCTCTATGTACGCAAAGATCAGGATAATTCCACTTCTGAAGACTTGCTCTAATCTTACTTGCAAATATGAAACTGTTACTTAAATTTAGATCTGACCCATTGCCTCAACACCCAAGCATCTGGATTCTGACCATAGTTGCCAACATGTGGCACTTGGGTGCGTACTGTTTGACTGAATGTGTTCTCAGCTTGGCCCACCTACAAATCTCAGGAGCAGCTGATAAGAATTCCCTTGGTATGATGATAATATAAATTCAATATGCTAGAGTATTATCTGCATCTTTGCAATGAGCAGCTTTTTAGCTCATATCATAAGTGAGACAGATGGTTTTTGCCCTTGGAGGAGAGCAGTGTGACAGTGTGGTGTGCCTCTGACAGTTTCCCCGCTACATAGAGGCGCACTTTCCAGGTCTGATGTTGGCTTGCATTAGTGTAGCACATACTCCTTAAAGAACCTCTTGCTAGATGCTAGTTTCTCTTGCCTGAGTGATGCTTGGGCTTTTCTTTGGTTTTGTTTTTTGGAGCCCTTGCATTAGGAACAAAGTTAAGTGTTCATCTCTTGAACATAAAGCTGGTAGATTTCTTCTTGGTTTATCCAAGCAAGCATATTTCAGTGGTGTTTCTTTTTTTCCTCTGAAATGCTATTAGCATCTCCTACCTCTATTTTAGATACTGACTTACTCTTTTCTTTAGTTTTCTGTGCATAGAGTCACTCCCCATTTTAGTTGATACTTTACAAGTCAGTGTTAGGAGTTAGATTGATCAGCAAATGTTCACCTGTCAATGCCCTGGGAAGGGAGGGCCACTGGCACTCAGGTGATTAGTTTTTTCCTCAAACACACAATGCATGATGTTCAGTATCAGGTAAAAGTTACTGTAGACTTGTTAACAAGGGCAGTGGAGCCACCTGTAGTCAGGAGGAACTGCATGCATCCAGTTGTGTGGGCTTACAGGCCTTGGCTGTCGGTGTCTGTATCCCTTTGACATTGTGGTATTGTTATGTAAAACTCCTTTAGGACTTGAGATGCAACTGGAATATGCTTAGAAATCAACTTAGCTGAACTGGGAGATGTGCTCTCTCCCTTTCTAGAGAACTAATCTCTGGTGGAGTAGGGAATGGAAAGGTGGATGAGTGAATGTAGAAAACAATTTGTATTTCTTCTTGCAGCTAAATGGGTGAAATTGACTGAAAACAGCTTTTCAGAGAGTCATGGACAGTAAGAAAAGCAGTGGGATGATTTCAGGTGACATTGTTTCTACAGTGCTGCTTGAGAACATGAATAGGGACAGTGCCATGGGAAGTTTGGCATAACTTGCTTTGGTTGTGACTCCAAAGGGATGGCAGGATTTTGTGTGCATCTGGCAGCAATACCACCTTGCAAAAGTATTAAATGGAGCCAACTGGGGAATTCACTGTGCTCAAAGATTATTTCAACACCTTGCAATGCTTGTTTCTGAAGGGCTTTCTATTTAAATTCCTGTTTCAGAAAATGTGTGTATTGAAGAATGGAAACCAACTTCCATCAACAGTAGCATAAAGGTGCCTGAATCTTCAGGCATAGCTACATTAGAGGGAGAAATGAGAATCTTGCATGGTAGCTGTGGAGATAAGTGGTTGGAAAACATTTTCCTCATGTTTAAGTACGCCTCAAAGTCCTATAAGGTAACTGGTGTTTCTATAGTTGACATTATGTGGTTGACTTGGTTTGTTTTATGCATCTTTTAACTTGTGGTTCAGTAGCAGTAATAGCTCTAGAATCCTCTTGAAAACCTTTGTAAATATGGTGGAGCTGGCAGGTTCTTTGTAACTCAATAAATTCACCTGAAAGAAATTAAGTTTGGCTTGAGTCTTTATTCCTTTCCCTTTTGTCTTCTTTCCAGGGCTGTTAAATAAATAAACTATGACCTTTAGGATCCCAGAACTCATCAAGCAGTTGTTGATCACATATCATGCAGTGAGTTGGGTAAAATTAGTGTTAGAGCAAACATTGCCTCATGTAAAGAAGTTGGTCTGGGGAGGAATACATACCTGTTTGAAACTATAGGGACACTTGCATAGGAACAGCACATTAAACATTTATTTCCAGAAGAATGGAGCTAAATGAATGTTCACTGTTTCCCATGCTTACTTTTCTTTTTAATAAGCATTACCTTTTTGATGGTGTGTTTAAAATTGTAGATTTTGGAGACAAAGCCAATCCCACCACTCTACAAAGTACTCTGGTGTCAAGCAGAGTTGTTACTCGTGACAAGCCAGCTGAGGATTGTTTCTTGATATTGACCTTCATATAGGTGGCCTTGGATAATGAGACACAGTATAAAGGTCCTTAAAAAGTTGAACATTTAGGCTTAAAACAAAAGTACACTGAAGAAATGAACTTCAAAAGAGGTTTGTCTTATGATTGTTTTGAGTGAGAAATGGAGATCTGAGCCCTCTGTATCCTGATATTTAACATTTTGCAGTTAGTGTGGGAGTGCTGCCAGCCAATTCAAAGTTGTGTTGTAAGATGTATGTCTCCCCCTGCTTCTCCCAGTCACCTACTGTACTTTGCTCTGCCTTGGCTAAATTCTGCCGTTAGTTATATGTCTGATTCTTCCCAAGTCATGTCTGCTGTTTCCTTTTTGGGAAAAGACCATTTAAAGACTCACTTGGTTGAGTCCCCCATCCTTTTTTTCTTTAGAAAAGGTGAGAATGCAACAGAGTTTGCTGTGGTCGGCTTGGTCTGCGCAGTGTGAGGAGAGACCAACTGTCTAAGTCGCACTTCCAAAATTTACACTTTGCTTTTTTATGATGGTTTTTAGAAACTTTTTAGTCTGTCATTGATAGAAAGTATTTAAATGCCAGTTGAATACCAAACCAATTCTTGCCTCCAAGTTTACAGTTATTGTTTTCTAGCTGCCTGTTATTAAAATTCATAATAAACGGCACTTGGTAGCTGCCTTGTCTGTCTTCTGTGCTGGCCACAACCTCTCCTCAGCTTTAAATTTCCATGAGCAGAAAAGAAGGCAGGTAACTGTTGTTCAAGAAAGTTCAGAGTTATGGTTGGAATAGACTAGTGGTTCAAATGGAGACTGCAGAAGTGTTTGGGGAGAAGGGACCTCCCTTTGAGAGTTAGGCCAAACAGCTGTTGCTGCCTCTTGGTTGTGTTATGGATGGCCAAAGGTTCTGGGACTGAGTGAATACAAAAGAGAGCTTGACTTCAGTCAGCCTGTGCCCTGTGCAATGCTATGACAGGGCATTCCTCCCTTCTACTGCCTCATTAGGCAGCTCCCAGGCCCTCTTGGGGTTATTCTATCAGTATTTAGTAGCCATGTTGTGTCCTGCTTTACAGAAGAAAGGGTGTGAGGGGGAAGAGGCTCCTTGTTCTTGTTCTTCATGTTATGCTGGCAGAGCAGGGGAGGGCAGCAGATACCAGACTATGGATGTTGCTGTGCTGTGAAGTAAAGCTCAGTGCAATAATGTGGCTTCAGGATGACTGCTGTTTTTGAAGGGGCGTAAGGGGTATTGACCGCCAGCTCAGAGATGGCAACATAGATGTTGCAATTACTTCATCAGGTTCCACCAACCAGTTGTGGCCCTGGTGGGAGCCCTGGCATTAGAAGTGCTTTGTCTGAGAGCATATGCTTCATTTATATAGTTATCGTTTTCTTCAGGCCTCCCCTCAGCATGGTTCATCAGCTTGAGCCACTCCCCCACCTTCTGTCTGGCACTTGAATGAAAGGAAAGTAGTAGTACATCTTAACTAGGTAAAAGAAAATCTTTATTCTAGAAATGTAGTGTGAGCCCAGTGAGATCAAATGCTTAAGTTGGGATTGTTTTTGGTCTTGCAGGAGCCAAGCAGTACTTGCTGCCATGTTGCAGGTCAGTCACTTCTAGTCATTAGGAACAAGCAGCAACACTGACTATCATGGAGAACCTTGATGCTTTTTAATGGAAGTGTGAATCTCTTTCCATTAAGGACATTTTCCTCTGTTCCTGGTGCCAACCTAGCAGAAGTGCTGGAAAGGAGGAATGTGCATTTGCTATTAATTCTAATTTGGGGATGCTTTGAGGAGTTAGCCACCCAGTGAATCCTACTTTCTTGTCTGATGATTATTAGGCTCTCAGTACTATGACTAAAGCTGAGCTAGATCTCTAGTTCAGATCTGTGTCTCTCCAGCTGTTCCTCAGCTCTAATGCTTGTGCTTTCCAGGATCTATATACAAGGCAGTGGTACTGGCTGTGCTAGGAGTGAGGAAGTGTCTTTATCCCTGCAGACAAAGCAATTGCTCTTACACAGATTGCATCTGCAGATGAACTTGCAGAAATGAAAGTGGACAACAGGTGGAGCAAGTGCATTGTGGTAAGTATGTGCAGGAAAACGGGCAGTTTCATAGTCGTGGGATATATAGGGATAGCGAGGTGTAATCAGTCCCTGCTGAAAAGGAGCACATTTGATCTCTGCCAGCACTCCCCTATAGTTTAACAAATGGTACAAATGTGACTTAGTTCTGGTGTGGACTAAATTGCAATCATCATCTAGGTCACTTCTACAGACTGGCAACTTGTCCTGTTTTTTTTTTTTTTTCTTGCATCAGTAGCTTCACTAGACTAGATCAATAGGAGCAAGATTGGCCATTTGTAGAGAGATAATTAGTCTCAGAACCCCCCCCCCAATCCCAGTCAGTGATAGCAGTAGTAACTCTGTCAGGAAAGGTTGGGGAAAGACACTTTTGCATGAGAAAACGAGCTCAGCAATGAGCAAATGCCAAATAAAAATTAGAGTGCCTTTGGTTTTGGGAAATCTGATTTCATATGCTCTTGTAATATTTTTTCCAAAGGACTGTGTATCCATCTCCCTCCTTTATCAGAAGTGAAAATTTATAAGCATTTTATATGCTTTTAAATTGAGTGTTAAGGTGAGAGGGGGTCTGGACCCTGTCTTAAACATACCTCAAAATGTTGACTGACTTGACTTGTCCAAGTAGGGTGAGTCTGTAGGTGTAGCTGATGGAAAAAGAGCCCAGCAAAGCAAATTTCCAGTCTTCTACTGCAAGCTCCAGTATCAATGCCTTCCCAAACACATTTGTGTGAGAAATTGCTTGTAGTGGTACAAAATTCACAAACTTTGTTTTTGCACTTGCTGTATACTTCAACCCATGCCTGTAAAGGAATGGCTTTTTTAGTATGTGCACACACACGCAAATGTCAAATTTATGAAATGTTGTTGCAACTGATACTCAATTTTTGTCAGGCAATAACAAAGCAGAATAAACTCCCAGGTCTTGTTTTTACAGATGAAAGCTTTGGGAGACCTACTGGAATAACAAAGACTTCATACCATTACTGGAAGTCTCCTGTTCAATGCTTTCTCTTCCATGGGATTGGCTCAAGTGATTTCTGCAGTTAGAAATACCGTCCATGAAGCTGTAAATACTTTGCACAGGCTGCTGATAAAAGATTGCTGAGAGATCTGAGAAGTAATATTTCATCAGCTCATCTCAGTATTGGGGATAACTGATGTATATATACAGTGATTATTAGTAATGTAAGATTAAATATTTATCTTCATTTTAAGACTGTGAGCCTTCTCTTATTTGTTGCAGACTATTTGTTTCTCAGATTCCTTGTTAATGTTTTCATAATTTCAGTTCTCCCTGATTCTAGACTGAGCTTGATTTGATCCCAGTGCTGGCTTCTAGAGTAGATGGAACTACTCTTTAATGTTAAGTAACATACACTGGCAATATCAGATACAGTCAGAGACATATGTAAGTAATGATTACAAACACACATGGTTATTTTAATGCATCTAAGTGGATAAATTGTTTTATTTTTCTTTAAAAATATACAATTTGGTTGGTAAGTTGTTGTTTTCAGTCCTTTGCTCTGAATGTCCTTGTTCATGTTACAGTGTTAAGTAGGCTTCATATTAGTATGTAAGTCTGAATTCCCTATTCTGAAGTGCAGTAGTGAAGTAGAAAGCCAAGATCACCACATCAGTGCTTCTGATCTATAAGCTTGGTTCATTTTGCTCAAGCTTGGAATTTGCCTATAAAATGCTAATGTGTTTTGCTGGTGAAGTTTGTGTTTTTAGCTGAAAAGTACAAATATATTTTGTACTTGAGAGTTTCTGTTTAATAGGTGTGAGAACTGAAATTTTGGGCCCATTGAGTATAGTCTTAATTTTCTACCTTCCCAAAAGTATCAGAATATATGATTGTGAGAGTTTAAGATGATTGAAAACTAACTGAGGGAATTAACTAGAGGGAATTAAGTGTCATTTTCCTGCAGCACAGGAATTCTGCACTTTGATTAAATTACAGAGATGGCTAACTGAGTTTAAGTGTAGTAAGCTAATTACATTATGTAAGCAAATTCTTGTTCTTCAGGAGGATAGGCTGAGAGTTTTGGTACTTCATTCAACATTAGGAGTTGTGGGTTTACTTTTGTCATAGGCACCTCATCACAGGCAGGTCACTTATTTTATAAGTTATATGTAATTAAAAAAATATGA
>JANHGN010003478.1:70790-114322 GCA_024605025.1 Megaceryle maxima | reverse complement strand
GACATGTGTGAGCATGCAGTGGCTTTCTTGAAGTATATAAATATATCTGTGAAATGGGGACCTCAGAACTTAGTGCATAGCCACACGAGGTCACATTCCTTAGGAGGTGGTTGTACTGCAAATATGTGCTAGGACAGATTCCCCTGGCCAAGTACTATCTTTGTACTGTCTTCATACCTCAGGCTGGGCTATTACTAAAGATGCTCATGAAAAAAGTAAGTATTGGTGGTGTATAAAGCAAGTGTATTGGGTTTGTATCACCCTGGGGAAAGTGTAAATATTTCTGGAAAGGAAGGCTGTGACTGTCAATATCAATGTTCTAATGAAATCATTAAAAACCTGGAGACAGAAGTCTTCAACATTGTTATAGCTATACTTATTAACTTAGTGCCACTTGAACTTGACATATCTCTTATAGACATGATTTTAACTTCATATACCTAGATCAGCAAGAAACTGATGCCTGCAGTTAGTCTTGTCCTCTTCTCAATTCCAATTTAACAGAAAAGTAAAATGTGTTTGGCTAAGCTTAATACTTAATTGTCTTCAGAAATGCAGATAATTCAGTTTGACTTCAAGAGCTGTAGGATCATAGAATTGTAGAACAGCCCAGGTTGGAAGGGACCTCAGAAGATCATCTGGCCCAACCTTTTGTGGGAAAGGGAGCCTAGATGAAATTATCTACCAGCCTGTCCAATTGCATCTTGAAAATCTCCAGTGAGAAGGATTCCACATGTCCCTGGGGATATTGTTCCAGTGATTAAATTATTCTCACTAAATTTTTTTCTGGTGTTCTTTTTTCAGCACAAGAAAATTTCTTTCCCTCTCCATTAAGAGAAAGGAATGATTTAAATTTTTGTACTGTGCTGAAAATTCTTTTTCCCTTGGGTTTATAAAACTTCAAGTTCTAATTTTTATTTTACTTAAAAAAAAAAAAAAACAAAACCCAAACCAAAACTACACAAACCCGATAAGTAAGCTGCTTTCCTGGTGCAAATTACATCCATTGCCTCTTGTCCTCTCTATGTGGCTCCTTGTGAAGTTGGACCTTCAGACTTGTTTGTGGCCACCCTTTAGGTACTGTGGAATACTGTGATGAAGTTCCCCCTTAGCCTTCTCCAGGGAGAAAAGACTTGGCTCCTTCAGCCTTTCCTCATTGAGCAGGTTTTCCAACCTTTGATGGCATTTGTGCCACCCCCTTGGGACCCTCCAGTCTGTCTGCGTATTTCTTGAATAGTGAGGACCAAATGGACACAGCATTCCAGATGAGGCCTGAGAAGTCCTGAGTGTGGCAATCATATATATCTATCTGTGATAATAATGGCCCTGCAGATGCAGCCCAGCATCCGATTTGCCTTTGCTGCAGTAGCACTGCTGACTCGTGTTTAGATTGACCCCTGGGACCTCTAGATCCTTTACAACAAGCCTGCTCCCTAGCCACGCAGATCCCAACCTGTACTGGGACCTTTGGTTATGTCATCCTAGGTACAGGACTTTGCACTTGACTTTGTTAAACTTCATGCAGTTCTTGCTGCTTCTTCCAGCCTGTCCAGGTCTCCCTAAAATGTCTTTCCCTTCTGATGTGTTCACCTAACCACCTGGTGAGGGTGCTTTTCTGACACATTGTTCAGATCTTTTATGAAGGTATTGAACAGCGTGGAGCACAGTGTCAATCCCTGGGGGACATTACATGAGACAGGCTGCCAGTTTGACTCAAAACCATTGATCATCACCCTCCAAGTTTGTCCTGTGAGCCAGTGACCTATCCCTCTTGCAGACAATCTACCCCGTCTGTATCTTGTTGTGTCGTCCAGGAGAAGGCTGTGTAAACAGTGTTGAATTCTTTGCTGAGGTCCAGGTAAACAATGTCTGCTGCTCAAGATCTAAGTCCAAATTCGAACTCGTCTTTAACAAATATTCCAGAAGAGCCATTGATATTTTTTTATAATAGATACATCAAGCTCCTTTGAAATTAGTCTTATGCCTCAAAGACTTAGAACAAAACCCCCTGCAACTAATTATCCTGTACATCCATTTTATAGTACTCAGTACTTCCTGTTATGAAGAGTCTACTGCTATTGACTAATTCTAAGCTGAAGTTGTATGTGCTGGAATTAGGCCTACAACATAAAAGTTCCTTCTGTGGTGCAAATCTGCAGGAGGGCAAACTGGGTATGAGTAGAAATTACTGTATAAGCTCCATAACCAAGCTTAAGTGGACAATTTGCTTGTTAGAGTAGGAAAAGGTGTCACCACTCTGTGCCTGATGTGTTACTTGCCATATTCGGTAAATGATCAGTAGAGTGAAGTTACTAGAGTTTTCCAGTTGAGGAGGTATCCCAAACTACTTTATCCGCTATCTTCCTTTAGATCCTTATTTAGTTTTTCCCCCCTTCCCTCCTGCCATCTTAGAACTCCAACTCCTGAAGAGCTTGGATTTTGGTGATGATTTCTCAGATTGGAAAGCTACCAGAATTGTTTAGAATCCACCTGAAATGCTGACATACTTGTTCACAACAGGACCTAAATGAAAACACCAGCAAGTGTCAAAACCATTTCCATAAAAAGCTGCTCTTGGGCAATAAAAGAAATGCCATCTGGCTGAAAACTCCCATGGTCCTTCAGGTTTGTTTGAGTCACCACCTGACTCGGTGATCTCTTTGGCTACTGTTGTTTCTCTCACATTCACAGGCTTGTGGTTCTGCCCTATCCCCTGATGTGGCCCTGCCATCAGCTTCTGCATCTAGCCACATAGTACCTTCTCCAGCAACTTCAGTGCAGTATAGCTCCATGATACCTTCCTGAACAGTGTGCCTCAAGTTTCAGAGCTGCTTATAAGAGGTCCTTACATGAGAGGAGACAAGGTGGGGTGTGGAATAGGTCTGAGAAGGAGATACATCAAAAAATGCCTAAGAAATGCTGTGCCAAGGTATGGTTTTCCAGCTGGATCATGTTTTATATTTTACAGTCCTGTCTGCATTCCTGTGATGCACAGGGGAAAATGAGGATTTTTATATTTTTAACTGGAAAAAGACACTTATGTTAGAGAAACATTGTGACCCATTTTCCTCTTAATTTTTTCTCTGCTATGTTGTTCTTTCTGCGACTCTAGCAAAACTTTCTCCCATACCTGACAGTGGAACTACTTGCATAGCGGGACCAGTTGGATGTAGTAGGAGAGTGCTGTGACCTGATGGGCTGTTGCAGTGCTTCTGTTGTGCGTGGGCTCAGCAGTGCTACATGACAAATGATTTTCTTACTGCTATGGCTTGCCAAAGGCTGCATTTTGTGCCTCCACTGCTGGTGAGATTTGTGGTTACTTGTCACCTCATGGATCAGGGGTTTTGTTAATGATGTCCCTAAAAAAGTGTCAGACTTACTTACAGACACGCCTTGATGTTAATTCCTTCAGGGTCCAAGAGTAGTGTGCCAGGAATGAAGAAGAATTGGTTGAGTTAACAAAGGGAAAAATCAATTACAGAAATATTAGTGGTGCTATATTAGATATGCCTGTACTCCTGAAAGGATAAGCTAAGGGCTGTCAAAACACTGTGCAATCTATTTTCCTGTTTTACGTAGCTTCACATTTGGTTTTCATAGAGATGAGGAAAAGAGTTTCACAAAGCCTGGTTGGTTGTGGTTCAGAAGGTGCCCAATAGATTTGCCTTCAATGTCCCTATTTTTAAGTGTTGCACCCAGTGATTTCCACTGAAATCAGCATTTCTGAACAACCAGGTCACTTGAGTTGTCTAACTGGTGGTAGAGGGTGTGAATAAGTGATCTTGTGCAGGAATCTGGGACAGCAGTGAGTCAAAAGGATGAGGTGAGGAAGTGCTTTTGTCGTGCAGGTCCAGGAGTGCTTAGCCCTTGTGTGTTTCTAGTGTCAGCTGCTGACAACAGAACTGCTGAAAACACAACAGCGGATCTAGCTCTTTGTATTCCTGTTCTGCTGGTTCACCTTGGGGGTTATAAACTGGGACCCTGATCCTTGTTTTCCTCGCAGAAAATGGTAGAAGCCCTGTTGACAGCAGAGGGAGAGGTACCATGCTCTCCACAGATATGGGTTTGTTTTTTTTTTTTTTTTTTTTCCCCTGGATACAGAAATAAAGCAGCAGACTTTGAAATGCAGTCTTCATATCTTGTCAGCATGTTTTTTTTTCCTAGATTCCTGGGACTTCCCTTAAAGAGAGCAGCCCTGATAGACAGGAAGAAGGCTAGACATTGCAAAGCATGAATAATCCTAAATTCTAGCCGGCTCACTCACCTAATAGAGCTCTGAGTAATAAAATGGGGTTTTTGACAAAGCTTGAGATTTCTACTCCACCTTCTGTTCACAGTAGTTTTGTGCACTTTTTTTACCATGTGCTTAAAAGATTAATTTTGTTTTTAAAATGGGCTTCTCTGCCCCTTCAGCCGCATACCTGTGGCCCCAGAACCCCAGTTGCCACAATAGCCTTTGTTTGCTTTGGGAGAGCATGTGCCACCTCATGACCACATCAGCAGCTGCCCAGCCTGCAGACACTGTTACTCAGAGGAAGCAAAAAGAGGTTCTTCATGGGCCCCTGTAAATGAGTGGATAGCACAAGAAACAGCTTTGTGGTATATTGAGCAAGACAGGAGTTTAGAGAGTTGAGATCCCGCTTTCAACCTCTGCTACCAAAATCAGTCTCCCTTTCACAGCAGCGTGGCCCCAAGTTCTTGCAGTAGATACCCCTGTGGACAGACCCTTCTACAGCCTTGCAGCACTATGGTGTAAAGCTTTGGCTGTTTGTTTGTGTAGCTATAATCTGTGGGCAGTGATCTGTTGCAGGAGGGCTCCATCTGAGGAAGCATTTGCAGCTGGCAACATAAATTGCCCCTAGGAGTCAGAGAAACCAGGAGCCATGCTGAAGAAATCCATATGTATTTACTGTATTTGTGCCCTCTCTTATTCTTACTACAGGATCTGTCAAAAGCATTTGCAATGTAAAAAAATGTAGTAAGAGTAAAGCTCAGAAATCTTTGGTGGCAATTTATGTTGAAGTAGTAGAATCATGCCCTAGGTGCCAGCCAGTATCTCTTCAAGAAGAGTTCTTTCATACATGTAGATGAATATCCAGAAGTAGCTTGCAATAAGTGTCTGATCACTTCCAGCTCTGCAACAGGCACAAAGTTCATTCTTGTGCTCTTGCAAATGGCCAGTGACTCTCTTAAGTTAAACAACCATGATACAAAGCTAGCTCTGGAGAAAGGGTTTCTGCCTGTTGTGATGCAGCACTTCAGTGCATGTTCCCGATAACACCGTTTTTGTTATCGAGGGGGACTGACAGGACAGGCTTTACCTCATCTCCTTGTACTTGTCTGCAGTATAAATATCCCTACTTGAGCAAGGCTCTCTCCCTTAGCTCCTTTTATTGACAAGAGAGACTAAGAGGCCTTTTTAGGATGAGTCATTGAACCCTTTATGACATTTCATTTAGGTGAGATTAATGGTGGCTTTCCACCATTTGCTCTTCTCCAGCGACTCCGTGACTAGAACTGGTTTAGCATGTGTTTTACAGAAGCCTGTATCTGCATAGTCATCACCCTGCCTCATCAGACCTGGCTTCTTAGCTGCAGAGATTGATCTTGAGAGCTGATACTCCTAACGTGCAAAAACCCCATGGATGGATAAGCTTATGCTCTATTTTGTCATCTGCCCCAAAGCTGGATCTTGTTGCCCGTAAAGACCTGGTCTCTCTCAGGAGTACAGCCTCTCTTCCACTCCATCCAGGGCCACAGACCCAGCTTCCAACACACCCCACAGGTTCATACACTACCCTAAAACACCTTGAGGGGATGTCTGCAGGCTGCTGATCTGTGCTTGCTCCTCAGCTGCAGTGCAGGCAAACCCATGGTGTCAGAAGACATCTTGAGGACATGATACTCCTCCTGGTTTCAGGCTGGGATTGCACAAGTCAGAAGAATTACATTAGGGTAAATACTGCGTGACTTGGGAGGGAAACAGATCCACATTTTTTTCTTAGAAAGTCAAATAAATGCCTTACAGGACTTTGGTTTTCATCTGCTGTACTCTCCAGCAGGTCCTGCTGGGGAGATGGGTCAAGGTGGAGGGAACTGGGCTCTTTTCTCTCATTATCATAGTGTTAAATATTTTACAGAATTCTGGTGTTGAAAGCTGCAATCTGAACAGTTGAGAAAAAGTTCAGACCTGCATACTTAGCTTCCAGAAAATGCCCACATGAATTTCTCTGAGTGAAGTGGAGCAACCACAAGGGAAATTCTCAGGACAATTTCAAATTCTAAATAGAAATGTAACAGGAAATTAAAGTAAAAAGGAAAGACTTATGACCAATACCCATAAAGAATCATTTGACCAGTGTCTAGATTTCAGCTGCATAACAAATCTAGGCAAACCACCAAGAAATAGGTATTTGTTATGCTTTTCCAGTTATGTTTCTCAGGCTCAAACCACTTGAAGTAAATAAAACTGGCTCAGGAAATGAGTGCATTAAGGTTTTCATTGATGTAATTGTAACTGTAAAGCATATTTTACAGTATTAATGTCAGCATCCCATCATTACTTTGTAGTCAATATAATTGGGTGCATCTGGTAATTAAAGGTTCGATCCTGGTCCCATTGATACTTCTAGAGCCTGCTAACTGTTGTTTGCATTTGGTGCACATGTCCAGGCAAGAAATTTCAAATGATGAAAGCGCCAGTCTTCCTGACAGCAGTGTTTCAATCATGTCTCTTCAGTGATTTTGGTTTTGGGAGACAGTGGATACCTATCTGACCTTAATGAGCAAACGTTCACAAACTGTTCTGTTTCAATTGGTGATGTGACTTTACAAGTTGGAGGTGACTCTTCAGCATGGGACCACTAATAGGCTGGAGTTCAGAAAACCTGTGTGGCAATGCTGCTGCCTGCATGGCACCATTAAATGGGACATCCAGTGACCTGAAAATATGATGGGAAGAGAAAATTATACTAAACACTATTTATAAGCCCAAGAGAAACAGTAATACAATAGCAATCTTCCAGTCTGTTAGGTTTTCTTCTTCTCAGATTAATATTGCAGACTTTAACTGTTAGAAAATGTTTGAAATGAAAATTCTAGCCTATACTGAGTGCACACATATATAAATATACACTCTGTCTTACATATGATAGTATAACAGTAATTGCAATGGAAAAATCAAACATCCTGAGTATATTATTGTTACTCCATTAAAATTGCCTGTTTTGGTGTGTTTGCACATAATGGCTTGATGTTTTTTTAAATGAAAAAGACTTAACCTTTAAAAAAAAAAGGCAACCAAACAAAGCTTTTTAACACTTCCTCTGTTCCTATCCCAGCAAGCAGAGTTAATTTGATTTCTTAACAGAAAGGATAGTTATCTCTGTATATGCATACATGCAACAGCACACACGTTTACATTTTAGATATAAGAATCTTTGGCAGTGCATGGTTTCTAAGGTGCTGTACCATACCAGCTGTAGTGGTACTACCAGTGGCTTCCCCTCCCTGAGGATTATCCCATTGCTTTTGGAGTGGAGAAGCAGGGAGCAGGGCTGGAACCCTGCTGCTGTGAGAAACAGCTGGCAGAAGCCCCTTCAGTTTGCTTTGCCACTTGCTTGCTTTGCCCTTGATCTCGTGTAACTGTTTAATGGGCCTTATAGACAAGCTGCGAGTCCCACTCGTTTCTCCAGTGCAGAGGGAATGAGAAGATGCTTAAGTCACCTCGTGCGTTTTTTGCTGCTGTGGATTATGGAGCTGTTGCTGTTTGCTTAGAGGGGCTGGGATGCTTACAGGGGTGGTGGGTTCCTGCATGTACATGGCAACAAGCTGAAAAGCACCTGCAGCAAGTTGGGAGGATTGATTTCTTGTAGCTCTTCAATATATCTAGATAAATACAAATAAAAAGCCATGGAGCAAGTTATTCTCTAAGTACCTTCTGGCCAGGAGGAGTGATCTAAATAACAGAAACATTTCTTTGAGCAGCATAATAGAAGCCAGAAACTTCTACAGGGAGTCAGTCAAATCTTTCTTGCTTAACAAGCATCTTTTGCTAAGAATTTCTCTGCTTTCTAAATATCTTCTCAGAATCCCTCTCTTCAGTTGGTCTTTTTTTCATTCTCCTCCCATGGAGTATTTACAAATGGGCTTTGGGGCTGCTTCCTTCAAAGTGAGAGTTTAAAATCACAGGTAATTAGGCCCAACTTGTGAATCCTCCTCTCTTTCAGGAATTTAAGGGGATTCCAAATGTATCTGAGACACAGGCATGATGCATGTCCCACAGTTCTGTTTTCCACAGAAAAGAAGACAAAAACTTAGTAGGTGAAGAGAAAAAGCATTTCCACAAAGACCGTAAGATACTGAATATATGTACCTCTTCCTCATATATGACCCCAAAGACAGTATAAAGTTTGCCAGTGAGAATCCAAGCAAACATGAGTTGGAAAACTTGTCTCATCATTTGTACAGATACTTATTGAGATAAAAGAGATCATAAAAGAGTTTGAGGTCTGCAAGCTGCCTGCTTCTGCAGAAGGAGCAACTCTCCTGCCATCTCCTGTGTGACTTTGAAGTCTCCCATCTAACCCCATAATGAGCCCAGCCGTGCTTAGCACTATCAAAAGCAGGCAGGAGCAAGTGTATTTAAAAAAAACCAGCACATGTTAGTATTGTGAAGAGTTGGTTGAGTTTTTTTCCCCTTGGAGCATTTCAGAAGACAAAAGGGTTTGGTTGGTTTTTTTTTTTTTCATGGATAAAGAAAAAGAATGAAATGAGAAACCACAACTTTGGGGTACAAATATTTTGTTTCTGAAAACTGGAAATGATTTTGGGAAGTGGTTTTTAAAGATTCTTTTTTTAATAGAAAATGGTTTTAAGAAAACAGGAGAAAACTCAGTTTTAAGTTTGGGCTTCTTAGTCCAAAAGGAAAACATTTTGTAAGGGGGGGAAAAAGGAGGGGAATAAAAGCTTTTGTGATCTTCTACAAAAATACTCAGCATTTTTTGAATGTGCCTATGTCTTTGTTTGCATCTCACTCTGCCTCTTACTTAGCCTTCCCAAGATGAAATATTATTTATTAAGGAATTTTGTTAAATACGTCATACTCTGAAAGGAAGGTGGCAGAGGAAGGTTCCTCTTGCAAGACAGCATTCCTGGGGGCAAGTGACTCGGCTAAAGCTCTCCACAAGGCAGATAAATATGTTATAGAAGAGTTGCATCCCACAAAGAATGTTTGCAGTGAGTTGTCTTTTCCTTTCTTAAAAGTACAGAAAAGACGTCATCTTGCCAAGTCATTGTTCTTATGTCAGCTGCTTCCATGCTGAGAAACTGTGTATCTCCATCTAAAATTGCAGCTTTCTGGGGACAGCTGAAAGTTGAGAAAGGTGCTGGGTTATGGGGTGGAATAAGTTCCTGCTTCTACACATGGGTATGGTTGGGGAGAAAGCCTTTTTCTGCTTATGTTTCCCCAAAGAAGGTTATTCCTCCATCAGGAAAGGGTAAACCTAATCATGGGATTGCTTTTGCTCAGGGACCTGGGTGCACTTGGTGGGTAATGCAGAAGGATGGAAGAGTCCAGTGTGTACCTCAATGTGATTTAAGCCTGGATAAAAATAATCCATGATTTCAGTTGTATGAAGGCAGTATTAAATGATGCTGTATGTCACCACTGCGGTGACTGCCATTCATCAGAGGCATCAGAGCAGGAACCTCTTGCTGCTAGCTGAGCAGTGGCAAGAGGAGGAATTCACTACAATGTTAAAACTTAAAGTCTAGTCCAAATAGACCAGGGGTGGGAAATAGGAATGGGTTATAGGAATAAGTGAAGCAGGAGCTACCTGAACTAAAGGAGAGCAAGCCTTACAAGAAGCAGTGCAAGTGCAACAGTGACCTGATCTGAGCTGGCTGTGGTACCCAATAACTCCATGTGACACACCACCTCTCCTGTTCTGAGCAACCACCATAACATAAGAAGCCCAAATTTGTTGACTAAATTAACTCAAAGGATGTTTTGTGGACATTTTACAGGGGTGGTGTATAGACTAAGGGAATGATATCTGTGTATTGTATTAAAGATGGGAAGAGGTGTGGTTGTTATTGGGGATGTATTGGACACTGTGGGACCTGAGCATGATGTAAAGGGTATGGAATAAGGGGTGGAGAATATGCTTGTTTTGGCTGGGATAGAGTTAATTTTCTTAACAGTCGCTGTAAGGGGCTATGGTTTGGATTTGTGCTGGAAACAGCATTGATAATAAAGGGCTGTTTTAGTTACTGCTGAGCAGTGCTCCCAGAGAGTCAAGGCTTTTTCTGCTTCTCACTCCACCAGCAAGAAGGCTGAGGGTGCACAAGAAGCTGGGAGGGGGACAGCCAGGACAACTGGCCTTAAATGACCAAAGGGATATTCCATACACTATGATGTTATGCTCACCAGTAAACCTAGGGGGAAGTTGTCAGGGGAGCCACTGATGAGGGACTGGCTGGGCAACAGTTGGTTAGTGGTGAGCAGTTGTTTTCATTTGCATCACTTGTCTTTCTTGAGTTTTATTTATTTTTATTTTTTGTTAACTTGTTATTATTTTCCATTTCATTACAATTTATTAGTATTTTATTTCATTTCAATTATTAAACTATTTTATCTCAACCCACAAGTTTTCTCACTTTTATCCTTCCAATTCTCTCTTCTCACTGAGCAGGAGTGAGCCAGCAGCTGTGTGGTGTTTAGCTGCAAGCTGGGGTTAAACCACGATGCTTTGCCACAGATCTAGTACTGTGGGAAAACAGGACTAAGCCCCAGTGGTGGCTTTAACTGCCTACACTAATCTACATCAGCCAGACAGCCTGCAGAATATATCACTCCAGCACCAGTAGCTCCTATCCCAAGAGACATTGCAGCCCTTCAGCTTTCTTACCTAGCTCTCTCTGATCTGATGCTACTCCATGCTAGACTGTCTGTGCTAGTACTATCCAGGAGCATTTTTATTAATGACTGAAATGAGCATTTATTCCTGTAAGGGAGATCCAGGTATAGCGACACAGAGGTGCCTTTCATGCTATCAGGCCAAAAAACAAGGTAGCGTCCTGCTGTGGGGTTAGTGTCCTTGTGCCACTAATAACTTAAAAGGATAACTTAAAACTTCTGCTTTGAAGAAAAGTGATTTCACCTCTGAAAATTACTGTTCCTCAGGAAACAAAGCCAGTTGGAGCATGGTTTGGAAACATCACTTGAAGCTCCCATTAACAGCGTTCTTGAGAGGGGGAACTAAGAAAGAAATAGGTGGCAGGAACTCCTCTCAATTTGAAGAGCTTAACCATATCAGTATTACCCAGTGACCTCCCCCTAATTTTGGGGTATTATTCAGCTACTTAAGCATGACATTGGTATTGCTGGAATAAGCCTAAAAGGCAAAAACGTGGTTTTCTGAGGCTTGCAAATGAAGTTATACTGTCCTGGTTCCGAGACTCACTTCATAGTACTTTGGCATGCTTTCTACTGTCTAGATACTCTTGCTCCATCTAGTGAGTAAATTTAGTGCTCATCCTGCCTTAGTTTTGGCTGTGGAGAGGGCCTGGGGAAAAGTAACATAATTCCTGAAGTTGACTTATTCAAAGATAGGAATTACTTAGGAAGATTCTAGGTTTGAATTTGTTGGAAAGTAAGAATGACAGTGATTTGAGCTTACAGCTACTTGTTGGCTTGATAACTCTTTTCAAAAAAGAATTGAGCATTTTTTTAATGACCATGAAAATCTGTGTTCATACTCAGTGGGTAGAATTTACTTGTTACGTGAATCAAATGGAAGGGGGAAGAGGTAAAATGAAAAAAGAAGTTGCTTTAAGTACTTTAACTGTATCTGTTACAACCCATCTTTACTCTTCTTGTTCAGAAGCCAAAATGCATTCCTCTTTTATTAAAGAAGGAACACAAGGGCAACAGCTCACAGATCTTTAATGCAATAAAGCCGTCTCTGAGGCCTATGTGAGGGGCTGCATCTTGCTGGGCACTGATGGGAGAAGAGCAGAAACAGGGCATGCCAGCATAGAGATTCTCAGAACGCTCTCTGGTGTCTGCTGAACTGCTGTTAAGCTCAGAAAGGTCAGGATTTGCCTCTTCTTTCTTCTGTCCTGCCTTTCTACTTGTCTTTCTACTTCCAAGACCATCCCACCTAACCCTTTCCAGGCACATCTCATGCCACATTCCATATTCCCCCTTTTTCCCTTTCTCTTTCCAAAAGACATTCATTAAAACTGTGAGTGGAAAGCAGAAAGAAGGGGGAAATAAGAGACCATGGCATTACTTTCTGAGAGTTTGTTTTTGCAGTCCCATTTGATAGACATGGAAGAAAACTGCTCTTTCCAGCTGGCTTTGGGTGACATCCAAGGGTCTGGCAGACCCCTTGGTGTACCCCACAGCCTGATCTGAGCCATCTTCACCTCGCTGCTTTTCCTGCAGCTTGGCCTGTGCCTCACAGTCCTGACATTGCCTTCTTTTTCTGTTCCCATCTTCCTGGCTCTGGCTGGGGGCCATAGCCAGTGAGGTGGCCCTGCTGGCAGGGTGCCCCAAGCTGCTGCTGGGCTCACCCTCCACCACTCCTTGCCTGAGTGCCATGGACATGCATGACCAGGCTGGAAGCAGCATGACTGAGACCCATTTGCTCTGTCTGAGCATGCATGTGGTTTATGGGTTGGTGACAACATGATGTGCATATTTCTACCAGATGTGATGGCTATGTAGCATGGTAGCAGCAGGGACACTTGACTGCACAGTAAGTGCCATTTTCTTTGGGTAGAAGTTTCCTAATTTTATTTGAGGACTCCTGTTATTACTTCTGAGTTTGGTTAGGTTCATGTAATAGATAGATACATATGTACATATACACCATGTATTAAAATACAGATATATTCAGAAAACATACAGGATGAAGACACAGGGCTTCCATGGCTAACAGGATTTTCTGCTTTTCAATGAGAAGTTTTTTATCTTGAAACAACATTTAATTAGGAAAGTTCCCCTCCCCAAGAAAAAAACCAAAACCAACCCTGAACAAAAACAACCCCAAAGAAACACCACATTAAAAGATGTCAGTATTAATTTCTGCCTGTTAAGGGCAAAGCTGCACAGGACTTAAAGAGACTATCTCAAAGCTTTTGCATGGCTTTGGCTGCCTTGTACATCGGTCCAGCATGAAATGCCAGAGTAACAGTGAGCAACTCATAACCATCTACAGAGGGCCTGATCCAGTTGTTCCCTCTATACAGTGCTCTGTGCTGTTAAGTAGCCTTGGTATGATTCTTTTGCACAGTGCTGTTTTCATGTTGACTTGAACAATAAGATTTTCTTCTTATAAATTCTGAGGTGCAAGGGTTGGAAGCAATGGTAAATATGTTCCCATATTTACCTTCCCCCTTCCCCAGCACAAAATGTGGCACTGGGAGCCTGCCTGGTATGTCTCACAGTCTCATGGTCTACTGGTCCACAGTCAGCCTAAATGACTCTCAGCACTATGCTGAAGGAAATATATCAGTCCAGTATATTGTGCTGTGTGTCTGTCTTGTTTATCGCTATTGATTGTAACTGAGCTCTAAAATCTTTCTTTTCTGGAGAGATAAAAAGCCAATATCTTGAGAGTGAATGCTGAGTAATGGCCAAGTGGCATTTGCTGCTGTTTTTTTCCCAGAGCCCTGTCTTAGCCATATTTCAGGTCAGGCAGTTGGTTTGTCTTACCGTGCAGCTTTAGACTGATAGTGCTTCTTGGCTTCTTCCATTTTAAATAGTTATTATTATTACTAGCCATTAGATTGCTTCACTGCTCTATCTGTGAGCTGGCTTAGTTCATTTGTGAATGATACAGTCCCTATGGACATCACAGTGGAAGTAAAGGAGGTCAACACTTGTTATTTCTAAGGATCATAGCTTTTTCACTTACTTCTGGGGTTTGGTGGCCTTACATGACCTTCACAGCAAAAATGTCATAGTGTCATCCTATGTGTCCCTGGGTTATATGAGTCTGATTGAGGGATCTTGACATTCTTACCTGTAGACTGTTGTGAACCTTGTCATCTTTAATGCCGTCATCAAAAACTTAGATTTGCACATCTGACCTAGTTAGCAGAATAACATTTGCAGGTAAGAAGATAAAGATCAGAAGTCTGCCTAAGAGAAATCAGAAAATCTGCTCAGGATCTGCTTTCCTGAAATAAGGAATCAATACAGAAAGGTAGAAGGAAAGAATATGGAAGGGGAAAACTTCTGGATTAATTAGGAATTGTAGAAATCTGTCAACCAAGTATTATTTTTCCTCTCAGGCAATGCTAAATGCATTCGGAGGGCAAAAGGCAGGTGATGTAAACCAAAAGTGACTGCTGATTTTTTGACCCCATGGAAGAGGAATTAATACACTTTGGTTAAAAAGCAGGAAGGAGAAGCCTTCAGAATACCAGAGCCTTCTGCTGAAGTACAGGAGTTGGTGGGAACTCTGTGAAGATCTGTGCCATTCATGACTACTGCTGCCTCTGGTAGGGGCATTACCATGAGGTTCAGACAAAGGTCAAAGATGCTTTGATTGTATTAAGGAAACAGGACAATAGGACTAGACTAAGAACTGCTTTTAAAAGATTGAAACCATCTTGGAAGATTTTGGTTTTTAATTCATCAGTTTACTTCGCAGATAACCAGGCATTTCCAAAGGCTTTTAGCTGTGCCTGGGAAAATGTGGGTGAATTAAAGAAGCTCAAGTGTTTCCTTGACAGAAGAAATTAGAAAGATGAATTACAAGAAAAGGATAGTGAATCTACAGAGTTCCTGTGGAGAAGAAAGCAAGATACTACATTGGGGTGGCAGCTACTGAGCAGACGTTTGGGATGGCTAATGTGCAAGAGAGCAAGTAATTTATCAAAGGCAAAACAGACTGTCTGTTGACCTTAAAATATACCATAGTTTTTTGAGTAAAAATGATCAGTTTTTTTAATATATGGTGCTTGGAAGGTTTTATGTTGAAGGACGTCCGCTTCCCTTGGACTATTGTGTATCTGCATGTGGTCGGATGAACTTGGAATCAAACCTACCCCATATGCCACTCGAGACCATTCTCACCAATATTTTCACCTGGAAATGGAAGTGCTAAAAGAAGAATCTGAGAAGACTGTACGGTGTCTTCAGCATGGACTAAGTGGGATGTATTATATATGTAGGGTGAACACCAATCAGAATTCAGGAAGAGAGAATAGGCCAGATACTATGAAATGCAAATCCTTCTGAAAATCAAGCAGCAGCCTGGGAGATCAGCATCTCTTGTTTTGACTGGAGTCCTGCTGTGGGGAAATGGGAATCGAGGCAAAGATTCCTCTTGTCACAAAATGGACAAGGGGATCTTTTCATGGGCCACAAGATCCATCTTTAATCTCATGTGAAAGACCGAATCTTTTAGCCATAAGGAGCACTTTGGACTTCTGATCCAGATTGTCTGGGGGATCACTGACATGTGGGTTTCCTCTGCTAGACTCCTCAGCAGGGCTCTGTCCTGCTTTATCTGACCTCTCTGATCTGATGGAGTCACAGCCCAAACTGTCTACAGCAAATAGGTAGTTGGCAGGACTCAGTTTAGTTCAGACTGTGCTTTAACAACAACAACAACAAAACAAAAACCAACCAAACAAACACACAAAAAAAGAGGAAATCAAGCCAGGTACTTTTCTTTTTTAGTATCTTTAACAGCCATTAAAAAAAAAAAAAAAAAAAAATATATATATATATCCAAGGACATTTCCATGCAAGTTCAAAGGCAGTTGATTGGAGTTCAATACACTCAGTAACTGAAAGGCCAAAAGATGCAATAAAATAAGATGGTATATAACTTAGCACCTAAGACCCCTACCTTGCACCCTTTGCTTGTGGGCCCAAGAGCTCCACTTTGGATCCAGCCTGGGCACCAGTTCTTAGCCCAATGTTGCAGGTGGCCTCATCTCCAGCCTTGTGCCCGGCCTCTTTCCTCCTGCTGCTGACGGGAACCCTTGCATGGACCCAGACTTTGCTGATCTGTTGCCTTGACTGGGGCTGTTGATGGAGATGATTAGAAGCCCCTGGATCTGCCTGTTGTGGTCAGCCCCCTGGGACTGTACCTGTTGGTGAGGGCACAGCCAGCATGGGGATCACCTTTGGCTTGCCCCCACTCCCAGAGCAGCCCCACTCCTGCTGCTCATTCAGACTGAGTTAGTATCATGATGATCATTTAAACCATCAAGAGCTACTACAATTGGTACTTGGCTTTTAAGGTTCAGAACATAGAGTGGATGGTTTTATTCCTGTGCACTCTTTCTAAAGTCTTAAACTTGATTATACATTTTTATTCAAATGTTCTACTCTTTCAAAGGACTAAACAGTGCAATTCTGTCCAGGGTATTTGGAAGCAGTATAGAAGAACGAATAATATTGGCAACCCATTGCTGTTATTTTTGCAGTTTATTTTAATTAGTAACCAAAATTAAATATAAGTTTTCAACTCTGTATTTTTTTTACTCCAAATTTTTAATGTCTTCCAGATCCATTCCAGGTTTACTAGACTGGGTGGCAACTAAGACTTCGTTTTGATCCAGAGGAAACTGCCATGCCCATTTTGAGCATTCCTTATTTGCTTACTTTTGCTCTTTTATTTTTAGCTATATTTTGTATTGCGTTTCTCTGTGTGTATTTAAAAATTATTTTAGACTTTTCATTTTTATGTGGCATTGATTCTTGGCACTGAGGTTAAAGTCTGGAATTGAGCAAACTATGAAATTACTGCATCAGCACAACCACTTTAAAGTTTGTGTTATGTAGTTGGCTCTGCATTTGTCAAACCTCTGCTCTACCACTGTGCAGGATCCTACATAATATATGCCTCAGCTGGGGATGAGGGAGGAAGACAGAGGGGTGAGAACACCAGTCACTCACCATTTACATGGTTAGCTCTGGTCCAGAATTTGCCTACTGAGCCCTGAAAAGCAAAGCAGTCAAAGCTTTTCCTTGTAAATGAAACATTAAAACAACAAAAAAAAGAACCCCAAACAAACCTCTTCATTTTAGTATCTTCTACGCCAAAAGGACTCCCTGCAAGTAATCTGCTTTACCAGGTGGAAGGGCAGCAGTAATGGCTGCAGCTGCTCTGTTCAGGTGGGAGTCTCCCTCAACAATTCCCAAGATGGGCAAAGTTCTGGGCTGGTGATGGATAAACCACACATGGAAATGTCTGAAATCTCACACTTTGCATCTGCTTGGGAAGCTGGAAACAGGGAAGGCAAGTCCATAAGCATAGGGAAGAGAGGTTCTTCAGCTTTCCAGTCAGACTCTGTGGCTCTGGGAGGACATTCAATAACATTTAAAGCTCTGATATTCCTGTTTAGCAAAGGTTTTGCATGTCACGGGCAGAGGTCTCTCGGTATAACACTTCCGCTGGTGCTGCTGGAGTTAAGACCAGTGATTGCTAGTGGGTTTTCACAGCAAAATAAATGTGTGATTTTTAGCTCTGACAAGCCCCAGGTGACATGGGCATGGCACTGAGAAGAGGCCTGAGCTCAGTGGATGGCTATCACAGGTCTAGCAAAGCTGAAGAGCCCCTCAGCAGGCAGGTGCAGCCATCTCAGGGCATTTGCAGCTGAGGGGTGGAGTGGTGACAGTTTCACAGCCAACACAGCCCCCAGGCACCACCTCTCCTCTTTCTCTTTTCCACTAGTGGAAGAGGCCTCCAGTGGCAGAGGCCTCCAGTTCTGGTGAAGGAATTGCCAAAGTAATTTTTAGAAATATTTGAAGTAGAAGGGGCCAGTCTCTTCAGTTGTGCCCTGTGATAGGAGAGGTAATGGTAGCAAGGGGAAACACAGGAAGTTCCACCTCAACATAAGGAAAACCTTCTTCACTGTAAGAGTGACAGAGCCTGGAACAGGCTGCCCAGAGAGGTTGTAGAGTCTCCTTCTCTGGAGACTTTCAAGACCTGCCTGGATCTGTTCCTCTGTGGCCTGCCCTGGGTGTTCCTGTTCTGACAGGGGGGTTGATCTCCAGAGGTCCCTTCCAACCTCTATCATTCTATGTTGCAATGATTTAGCCGGCAAAACTAGAAATGTTTGCATGGCAGGTGCTATCTACACAAGCCCCGTTTTTGGGTCACGGTAGGCTATCTGCAGCAGTCTCTGAGATTAAAGCAAAGGAGCATCTCTCTGGGTGCAAGGAGTCACAGGTTGCTGGCTGGGCAGTCATCTCAACCGTGTTGCCTAGTGCATACAGAAACAGGTTCCACGTGGTAAAAGACAGATGCTGATGGTCCACCACTGCTTTAGAATATTAAAAATGATCCAATCAAGGAGACCTCAGAACTCCTTTTAAGACTGGGCATAAATGATGTCATTTGTGGATTGATTTTGCTATTTGCGGTCCTTTTGTATTCTGCATGTGTGTGTGAAACAACCAAGGGTCTGACTGTGTGCATGAGTGATGTGCTCTCATTGCACTGCTGGATAGCACACCGTGCTGATGGTAAGTTGTCCCCTGTGGCCACAGAGACCATTTCTAAACCAGAAAAACAGTGTCATGGAGTCCCTCAGTGGAGAAGGGCTGTCCCCACAGTCAGCAGGGACTTGTCCTCAGGAAAGGACATTAACTTCTCCCTTCTTAAGGCCTCATGGCACAGCAAACTCCAGCTTCTAGACCTCACCGACCCTCTTTTGAAAGCATGCTTGACCAGGAGTAGAGCAAGGAGGGCAAGAAGCCACACTGGCACAGCAGGCAGCTGGCAGCAAGGGAGCATCATGTTCCCAGAGTGTTACATTTTTTCTTGATGTTAAATTAATATACAATGGAGTATTACAGATGTTCCTTCTACATCTTAGCCACAGTTAGAGGAATTGTGTTATTAATGCCAAGTATAATAAAAATGTTTTCTAATCTTTATTGAGTTTCTGGTTCTCCCTGCCATATTATTTCACTGCCTGTTTTTCCTTCCAGCACTTCTATCATGATTATTTTGTGTCTTGGCTTCCATAGATCCTGTCCCTTTATAGGCCTTTCTTAAGTTGTTTGCAAAGTGCATTTTGAGTTTTTGCTCTTCCTTTATTAACATGTTTATTTATAGATAAGAAGTGAGGGAGTGCTTGGGGGGATCTTTACTTCTTGCTTTGGCTTTAATATTCTGTCCATCACCTCATATCACCTCCTCCTTTCTGCATTGTGGAAACCTGTGAGAATCTTTGGACTGACGACAGCACTGTCTGGCTCATGCCAGTTTGTCCTGTCCTGTGTCCTTTACCTTTGGTTCCATGCAAAGCAGAATAACCTGAGCCTTGTAGATTATTGAATATGAAACACCCTCAATTGTAGCAGGTAAATCCATGCAAAATGGAGGTATTACCCTACAATCCAAACCAGCACTGTGTCTACACTTGCTTCTGCCACAAGCACCAAAGAAGCAAACTCCAGAAAATTAGGAAGGGTACATCTGTAAAGTGTGGGGTCTCCACATCTTTGTGGGAAGTGATGAGAGGGGGAGGTTTGAAAAAACACTGTGATGAAAAATGGCTTAAAAAAATTCTGTGCCCTGTTACAAACCCAAAGTGGTCCAAATCCTTATCTTTTCCTACTATTTTCTTCTTTAGTCCATAATTTGAGGTAGGATTCAAAAGGAAGATTGGAAAATCTGAAAGTATTTTACTGTGCTTTTAATGGGAAAACTTTCTGATATTTTTTTCTTTTCATTGCTACCGGCTGCAGAAGCTTTATCCGTGTAACAAGAACATGTGCCAGCCCTTAACTCACGCAAGTTCCCAAGTCACTTTTCAGACCATATATAGGGATCATTCCCTTACCTCTTGGGCAGCAGGCAGGGTGCCACTTCTCACTGCCAGCTGCACTTCTCCACAGGCCTGCAGAGGGGAAGGGAAGAAACATTTTTCCTACCAAATGACAATTGAAATTCTCATGCAGGCAGAAACGTGGTTACCTCAGCCGCAGCTTACAGGGACACCCAGGACTCCCTCTCGGATAAGAAATGTGCTGGAGGGTGTTTAATAACCAGAAATGTTCAGGGCATCTGTATAACATGTTGACTATAGGAAAACAGCCTCTCCCTTCCCTGAGAAGGAACCAAGGGATGGATTTAAAGTAACAATAAGCATATTGGGAGGCAGTAGCAAGATCAAAGGACAATAAGTAGTACAGCTGTTTTCCAAAGTGTTTTATTCACAGGGTGAGCATATTTGATCCTTTGTTTGATGGAGCTGATGGCCACATAAAACATTTCTTTGTGGGTCACTGGGCCCAAGATGCTGCAGGTAATGCTGATACTAGTCCTTCTCTCTAACCATCTGTCTGTCATCATCCATAAGCTTCTCATGATTTACTATCCAAGTTGTTGCTTGATCTCTGTCCAAGATTGGTTTTTTGAAATGTTAAAGTAATTCATCAGCCATTCCTAAAGCCAGGTTTGGAGGCAAAAGAAATAACACCAAATTAAAAAAACAAAACAAACAAAACAAAACATTTTTATTGTTTTTTACTGTAAGAAAGAAGCTAATGAGACAGAAGGGGCTGCCTGAGAGTGTCCAGAACCAAACAACACTGCATTGTGCTTGAATACAAAAATTTGTCCCAAGGAAGGGACCTCTTGTGAGCCTTGGGAGACATCAGCAGCCTGTGTGCAGTGACAAGCACTGGTGGGTGCCTGGACCCTAGGCTTGGAGGAGGGAAACCAAGGCAGCAGGCGAGAACAGAGAGGAAGGAAGAGCATTTGCAGAAAAAGATAGGTATCTAAAGGGTTTGTTCAGCTCAACCTTTGCCTGTCTCTTTCTTCACTTGTTCTTTCCTCAGACAGGGAGCACTGATCACTCCTCCCCTCTTCATCTGTGATACTCTTCTTTATCGTGGTTAGTTCCTTGCCCAGCAAAACTTGGTAGGGCAAAATATCTTCAGGGAAGTGGGGAGCTGCTTTCATACCTACTTTATGCAAGGGTCATTTATCAAAAGGGCCATCCCTTTGGACAAGTGGCTTCCTGAGGAAGCAGGTAATATCCTAATGTGTAGTGCCATAAATGAAGAGAGATGATTCCCAAGTCAGAGTGGAAATAACTTTTACTGCAGTCAAATATTTAAATTACCCCCACTAATCCCGAGCTACTGCAGTGCTTGGTTTAAACTGATCATAATTTCCCAGTATTATGTAGCAACACAGAGTACTGGGCAGATCCTGAATAACTGGTGACCAGACAGACTGTGTGAGTCTGGTGTTGGCACAGCTGAGGAATGGCCAATGGTGCAATGAGCTCATGCCTAAGCAAGCAATGGTGACCATTTTGACTGCAGTCCAGAGGCACTCAGAGACTCATATGTGAGACAAATGTCCAGTCAGTGGGAGCATCAAACAAGCGTAAGTGAAGAGGGGACAAGAGACCAGGGACTGGAGGGAGAACTGGATTCAAAGACCAGGTACCTGAAAGGGAAGAAGTGAGATTGGGTGATGAAAAAATCTGAATTTTGCTTCTATTAACTTTCCATAAGATGGAGGGCAGAGTATACAAAGGATGTGAATGAAATGCAGCCTTGAAGATAAAGTAGAAGTAGAAAACTACTACAGGAGGAAGAACTGCATCTAGTAGCAGCATGTGGTAGACTAATCCTGAAATGTCTCATCAAAATTATGTATTGCCAGTGCCTGGCAAGCAAAGATGAGAGGCTGAAGGCCTCTTGTGACCAGGGACAGCAGTCCATGTCCCCATGAAGACAGGCTTGGGTACAGCCCCAGCTGCCCTGAGCACTCTACAGCATCTCTACCAGATGTTGAGCAAGTGTCAGTACCTAATGATCTGTGTGGAAATGGAGCATTTGAGCCCTTTCTGTTCCCTTGCTGAATCCACCGCTGGTTGGGTGATCTTCCAAAAAGAGAAGTATAACTGATGTTCCCTTAGAAGTCCATGGAGCTGCCAGGCCTTCTCCATCAAACCCAGCTGTGGAGAAGAGAAGTTTCCTAGAAAGGGCTGAGAGCGCCTCAGTGAAAAAGTGGGTTTTTTTGTTGGGTAAGAGAGCGTTAAGCAGTGAAGAGGGGACGGGGCAGAGAGAAAAAGCATGTAAAAAGTTTCTGTTTTCTGTGTTGGTCAGGAAAATAGTTTTGTGTTTGGAAGATAAACCAAACCCCCGGGAGAAGGATCTGATCCCAGGCTCTGTGGGTGGTGTCAGCCCTTCCCTGGTTGCAGAGATGGGCCAACACTGTATAATGGAGTGCATTTTTGTGTGTGTTTGGACTGCTTCAAAATGTTTTTCTTTTAAACCTTGACGTCTACTTTGCCCCAAGGGATTAATGTTGTTTGCACTGTATTGGTCAGCTCAAAATAGAAAGTGGACCACAAGTGAACTTGTGTGCAAGATTCGCTGTGTTGGCTGCTTGGCACCAGCCTTGCCATGCACAGCGGGCAGAGCGAGGTGGTGAATCCAGTATGGTTTGTTGCTGTAACTGTGAGTGTGATGGAAGAGGAACAGCTGGGGTTGTGTGCAGCTGCTGATGCTGGGCTGCGTCACTGTTTCCTTACCAGTAAAAAATGTTCCAGGTAAAGGAAGTTTTAGGTGGAAGAAGCACCTGCTAAATACCCACACAACAACACAGGCCCTTGCGTACTGCATTTATCTGCTGGCAGCCCAGTTCCACAAAAATTCCACACATTAGCAGCAGGCTGCCCTTATGTGTGTTGCTTACATGAATGCCCCAGGGAGGGCTCTTCTATTAGGTAGGGGTACCAGGATGCTTTAGAGATAACACCACCTTCTTGACCACCAGAGATGCTGTACAAAACTTAGGTTGATTAAAAGGAGACTTGAAATGAGGAAATCTAGTCCATGAGGCCCTGTGTTTTCTCCCACAATGACTCAATTTTTCTGCTTATAGTATGATGAATATCAGTTCATGAATTTGCCAGCCCTGGTGTAATGGTTCCTTTTTGTTTTCTGGTGTGTCTTTGTTTTTTAACTGCAGTTCACAGAGTGGTAACTGGTTACTTCAAGTCAGTAGACTCAGTGGTACACAGTCTGAATTTCTCCCTGCAGTTACATGAAAATATGGGTTAGACTCTGACTCCTTTGGCTGCGGGTTGTAGACTTGCCAACCCAGTTACTTTCTGGAAATAGCTTATTGTTTTTCTTGGCAGTTTAGTGGCCTAGTCAGTTCTAGACATCTGGCTGCTGTATAATACCAGATCAGTTTGTGTACCTATGATAGCCCAGCATACTTAAGTTTGAAAAGTGGCTGCTGCACATTCATGAGGATCCCAGCATGGATGTGTTTGGCTTAATGCGTGAGAACAAGCTGCATCAGCATGTTGATATCTGACCTCCTTGATGCTGATAGGTCTGAACTGTGTTAGTACTGTGTGGCAAGACTGCTTCTGCACCGTGCACAGTGCTCAGAGTTCCAGATGATGGAGCAGGAATCCAAGATATTGTATCAATACAGGTAATATTGGATGATGCTCGATGAGCACTACTGGTTTTTTGTCATTCAACTCCAGCTTTGTGCATCCAGAGCTCGCTTATCCTTTATGCACACTAAATAAAAATTGTCCTTTATAAGAATGTCAGATGTGTTTCCTAACGAGATCTTGCAGGACAGGATAAACACAGATATTTTGTATGTACATGATGAAGTCAAGAGATACGAATCTTTTTAATGTCTATATCGCTTGAGTTCAATAGCAAATGCTTGTCCCCAGAGTGCAATGTGTTGCCATTTTAAAGCTGTGAGTTAGTATTTCCATCCATTGTGTCAAAAACCTGTTGCACTGTGGGGACAAAAAACACAACCCATTGTGCTCAGAAGGAAGAACGATACTTGAACAAAGACAGGGCTTTTTTTTTCTTCTGTCCTTAAGTAAGCCAAACCCACCATCTAGAACATATTTAAGAAATCCAGCTGAATAGAGAGCAATAATGGGTGTTGATGTTGTGTTCTGTCACTTTAAAATGCCTAATAGCCTTGGCAGTCTTACTTTAGGTCATGTCACTAGGGAGGAGCTGACATACAAGTAAAAGGACCCAGCACATAGTCTGATGTGGTGTGGGGTGGATGAAACAAATAATCGCGAGTTCCCCTGTAGCAGTCCTGCTTTATGGAGTTGGCTCTCTATGAGGACCAGCTAAAGAGCTCAGTGCTGCTGTGGGAATTTCTCTCTCATTTTATAGTCTCCCAATCCACTTTTGGCACCTCTGGCAACTACAGAGTTGAAGGGATAAAGGCAGCTCATTAGGGGCCTAATCCAAACCCCATGTGCCAGCAGTGGGACATAGCTGGCTGAGTTTAGTTATGAGCCTTTATCTTTTCTCCACGTGTATGGTTCTCTGTGATTTAACTGCCTGTGAGTACGGTGAGTCCCATTACTTGCTCCTCTAAGGGGTGGCTGCAGCATTCTAAGCAGTGAATTTCACCTTCCCCTCTCTCACAGAGACTCATTCTTTCTTTGTCTCTGTATCTATTAGACAAAAGAGACACTATCTAAAGTGAAAACACATTCCATTATTGCAGTTTTGCTCCTTGGAATGTTATGACACATCCCTCAGATATCGGCTTTGTTAACTGTCAACAAATTAGTGTCCTTTCACTCCCAGCATATGCACTCACTGGTCCCCTTGGGCCCTGCTGCTACAAAGAGCAGCACTAAGGCTACAGTCCAGAGAACACTCCCTTTCCTGACCTTCTGTCCCAAAATTCACCTTCTTGGGAGCTGAATGGCAGGACAGCATCCCTGAAGCTAAGAAAGCTTCCTCTCCTTAACATCAGGAGAAAATGACTGACACCAAATTTACTCGCTGTCGCCCACAACTTGAGGCAAAAAATACCAGGTCCAATCCCAAACCAACCTGGTTATTCCTCCCATACAGTTTTATTTTATATGCTTTATGAAAGCAGATGAAAGTCTTGAACAATATCACTTGGATGGTAATTGCAGCAAAACCTGTATTTGAAAGCTTGACCCAGCAGTGCTATACATTGTGCTGAGAAGCTGGTGCTGATGGGGGAAACCACAGCCTACAGAGACAGAAGAAGGAAAAAACCAAACAGTTTATGTCTGTTTAACTCTGTTCAGTTAGAGAACTGGAGCAAAGTAGTCTGACTGAATTTTCTGTACCATCCTTCAGCCCTGAGTTATGGCTTGACAAGAGTCTGAGCCTGTTTTGCTTCAGCAGGTTAGCCACAGGACCATCCTTTCACTCCCTCAGGGACCCACAAGGTCTCTTTGGAAACCTAATGCCATCCCAGGCTAAGCAGTTGTGCTGGAAAATGCCAAGGGTGTCTGTGTTCTCTGCCCTGTGGCTCACAGCAAGAGCTAGGTCTGCTGCATGCTCGGTAAATACTGATATAAGTAACCCTGCTCTCAGGATTTAAATCAGTGTGAGAGACACCAGGATCTGGGTCCTTGCAATCCGGGGATTATAAACCAGTTATTTTAATCACGTGATTACAGTTTAGATAAACAGTGAGTAACCAAGTCATGTCCCCCAAATACAGTGAGTCAGACACTCCATTTAAGGGAAATGAGAGGGGAACAGTTTCATTCCAGCCCGAGGCTTGTCCCAGAAGCGTTCCAACCCTCGGCTTGAGGCACTGGCAGGAGGAAGCTTAGTCTTGCAAACTTCTTCACTCACTTTTGCCTGCAAAATAATTATGCAACTTCACTGCTGTACTGTAGTCTGCCAGCAGTGTGTTACATTTACAATATGCTAACGTAGTTTTCTTATGTAGCTCCTATGTATGCCCAAGGTCAACAAATATTCACATTCATTCTGTGTGGAAGCCCTGCCTTCTGTGTTCTTCTGAAGAGCATAAGCAGCTGAATCAAGCTTTGAAAGAAACCCTCTGACTTTTTTCACTTTGAGATCTAAATTTGAGAAACAGATGTACCTTATCTGATTTTTTGTGCCCCCAAGCAATGAGGCTGACTATGACAGACCGAGTGAAGGGGAACTTCGCATGCTTGTTAGTGAACTCTGCTTTCATGCTTCACCCTCACTGTGATTATGCATCCTGACTTTCCTTTTCTTGTTCTTGGTTTTGAGGGACAAAAGGTAAATTCAGGGTGAATTTAGGCACGGGGAGAATGGCGTTTTGGTATTTTAATGCCAGTCTTGTCTTTTAATGCATGGAAACTGATGCCTGGTCTCCTGCAAAGTCACTTTACACTAAGGTTCAAGTCTCACAAATATTCAATTAGCAGACCAGTCAAGTATGTGGGATTAAATTGTTTATACAACAAATGTTTGCAGAACCAGAGTGTGAGTTCACAGGCAGGCATGGGAGCTTTGGTCTCCCAGCTGATCCATAAAAAAGGTCAAACACAGTATACTGATAAATGTAGTATACTGACAAAAAGCCCACTAGCCTCAGTCCAGTCCAGGCTGGAGCTTCCAATACCAATTCTTTGTTGTTTGTCAAGGTTAAGTTGGAGTGTGATGAGGTTGCAGGGTTAAAAACAAGATTAGTCTCTTCGTTGGCCAACCCTGCCCAACTCCACACATATATAGGCTGTTGAGAGAATAAAAGTAGCTTCTGCTTTAAGTAAACCAAGAGCTCCCACTGACCACCAAGAAGCAGCTCTCGTGTGAGCTATGGGAACAAATAAGAGTGGAAGAGGTCCCACAGCATAAGGTCTGAAGATACCGGGTAGCATTGCTGCCTGGAATTTTCTGTGTTCATTCCTCTTTGTTTCTGCTTCTGGTACAAAACTCCCAAGAGAAGCTAGAGAAGGTACCTGGTTTTCAAACCAGGGGAAGATGGAGGATAAAATTAACTCCTCTTATGGAGAGAAGCAAATGATTTCTCAACTTCAATTTGAATTTTGGTGAGCAATGGCAGGACTGATGGAGAGTACAGTGGAAGAAAAAAATAGACAAAGGACTAAAAGGTGGAAAAAAGGAGCATTTAATGCATTTATGTTTCTACAATGTAATCTTGGGGTGGTGTAATTTTTAAATAAATTTCTGGAGACTCTCAGGAAACAGGGGAAAAGAAAGGACTCCAATGTTCTGAAAGCATTTGGTGCCTGGTTCCCTGCTTTCTGTGCTGATCAGGGAGAGATGGGCAGGAAGAGATGAAGCCATCAGTGAGCAAACGGGAATTTAATCAACCCCAGTGTGCCAGAAGGAGGAGTGACTAACTATATTATACTTGTTTTTTTCCCTGTGGGTAGCTGGCGTGAGACTAGAGGGAAGTCCCTTATGTCCCTGTGGTTTTTTTAGGGCAGTTTCTTTGCACAGCTTGTGGTTATGGTGTTGAGAGTATGCAACTGGTATCTTCTGAGATGAAAGGTGCTGTGTCAGTGCAGTACGTTGCTTTTGTTGCTCGATTTGGGTTTTAAGCACTAGCATCTACACTGAAGTTATTAATAGACTGAGTTGTCCAAGCAGGGATTCTTCACCCCTCCTGCTGCAAAATAGATACTGTATTCCTGTTGCTACAGCATATATAGCTATGTTACAGCTAGTACAGTCTGTTTTTCACTAAGTGCATCAGTGAACAACGTTTAAACAAAGTAAAAAAAAAAAAAAAGAGAAGTACTGGCAACAAAGAGATGACTTATCATTTGCAACTTTAAAAAGGAGCCTGCAGCTATACGAATCTGGAAATAATATAAACTTAACCCACAGGACCGTTGCATTGGTTTTAGAAGAGCTTACTTTAAAGCTGGTATGTGGGCTCACTAAGAGACCGAGTGGTTGGCAAGGATGCTAACGATTTATGGAATGTGTCTTTGGAAAGGATTAAAGCAAAAACCATGTTGCTTCTTACCAGCTCTGAACTAGGAATATAGCTCTAAGGGGCGAGCGTTAAATTTTAAGCATCCAGTATGTAAAGCTTTTAAAGAATAAACTTTTTTCTTTCCTTGCCCTGGTGCTTGGGATCAAATTCAGTCCAGACCGGATAGACTAAAAATCATTCCCATCTGACGTCCAGGAAAAGGTCAGGAGTTAAAGGAGTATTGGCAGTGGTGAAGCAGTTCCCAGCTTGCGTAAGTACTATTTGTGAACTGCCCAAGATAACAGTCAGCATTTTAGCTCTGAATGTCCCAAGCCTCACATAACTGTGCCTTTTCATTTTCTCTCTGTAAACTGATTTTTAAAACTGCCTTACACCAAGTAAAAACACAATTAAAACTGAAGCCTGAGAACTCAGTTAAAATGCAAATTTGCTACGATTTGGTTGGGAAATCTTACATTTCCTACTTTCCTTGGCCCTCTAATGACTCTCTCTGCCTTAGATACTCATGGTCCAGCCCCTCACTGTGTTGTCCTCTTCCTATGGCATCCTGATCCTAGGCTCTGTTTGAAACGACAGTGACAAATCTCCCTAATTGGCACCATTTTTCTCTAATATTCTCTGTTACTAATGAAAACAACGTTGTGTTTTCCCTCTGTGCGTGTGAGTGGATGTCCCATTGCATCTGTGTGTGTTTGCAGAAGGCAGTAGACAGGACCTGCTGCCAAACCCAACGTTCTACCCAGTACAGAGGAGAAGAGAAGCATGATGCTGTCCTCAGCTCTAACATCAGCACTAACTGCCCAAGTACTGCCTCCCCTTGCAGAGCCACTGTTCCACCACTCTAGTGAGGCGCGTGTGGGAGCTCATCCCATGAAAGGCTTCAGACATCAGAGAGATGCTGTTGTTTGGGTTTGGTGCCAATGGCACAGCTTTCCCCCAACATCGTGTGTGGCAATGGGCTGTGCTCATCTGTCGCGTCATTCCTAAGTGCAGGGGTAGAGCCAGAAAGCTGCGAACCAGAAGTGTTCTCTGTGTTGGGGCAAAACATAAGTCAGCTGCCACTAGCAATGTGAGGGCCATGGTTATTGGGTATCTCACAGTACTGGCAGTCCTAAATATTTGCAAAACTACAGCCACTTGAACAATGTGCTGTTGGAAATGGGACATAGCAGTCTAAAGACAAAAGCTGTTAGAAATAACTTCCAAGAGGGACAGTGTCTCTTTTCCTGCAAGCATGTCTGGCATTCTCTCGTCATCTGCTCTTTCTCCATGTGTTTGTTTGGCTATGCTAAAAGAGACCTGGTTCATGGTGGGAGTGCAGTGTGATGCAAAGGTGCAGTATCTGTTACTTGTCAGCTTTCATGCAAGTCTTGGTAACCTCAGAGGTGAGATCACAGGTAGGAGTCTGACCTGCTGGTGGGGACTCTGGATGTGGAGGATCACCTCAGCAGGTCACAGTCATGTTGGAGTGCTTCCACTGACCATGGCAGTTTCTTAACAAGATCCTTCCCCTAAGAGACTTGTGCATTTCTTTCTCTCGGACCATTCATGAAACCCAGAATCCAGTCCTGTGGTAGTGTGAAGACATGAGACAGGATGGGTTCAGTTTAGGGGGAATCAGCATTAAAGCCTTCCTCCAGAATTTGCACTGAAAGGGCAGACTGTCTTTGTGGTCTTACTTTAAAATCCTTGATGGCTTACTAGAAACTGGTTGTGATAGGATTTGTGTATGACTTAATTTTCACTGCTTAGGAAATATTCTGACATGCTTGCTTTGACAAGGAATGTGTACATGAGTACCATAAAAGCATGGTGTCTCATTGTGAAGCTCGGAGAAAGAATGTCATGGCTAGAATGTGGAGGTGAGCACCTCTTTCTTCTTTAAAGTAAAAATCCCAAAGTTATGTCTTCATTGTTTAGAATAAGTGAGTATGTTTCCAGTTGAATGACATTATATTGAATGCTCAGCTTTTTTCACTATAATACTTACACTGATTAAGTTCCAGAAAAAGTAGTAACAAGTGTTCATTGTGAGGGCCCTAATAGGCTTTAATGTCCCTGACCATCTTCACCTGATGCCTCCATCCACACCCATTGGCCCAGGAGCCTCATTTAAGCTCAGCCCCAAACCCTTTGCTTTTTCTTAGGCTGTGTTGTAGGAGTGCTGGTGTTCAGCCTTCCATTTGGCTCTGCCTCCTGAACAGACACTGGATCTGTGCTGTTGCTACCTCTCTCCTGGATGGACCCCTTCAGTTTGCCTGGTATGTTTTCAGCTGTCTGACTCTGTTCTCTGCTGCTCCAGAGGGGAATTTCTGGATGGAACCTGGACTTGGTTTATTGCTTGTTGTGCCTGGAGCTGTTGATGGACTCCATTACCAGCACCGTATAGGACTGCCTGACCTGTGTGATGTCTCTGCTGCATCACCCTCAACTAATCTGGCTTGTCAGTGCTTGGGAAATTTTGTGCTGAAGTGCTTGGCTTGGCTCCTCTGTGCTTTGCTAAGGTAAGATGAGAATGTGTAGCTACTAACCAAGATAAAAATGTGAGCTTGATATTTATCTGGTAGTGACAGTATTAGTAAAGCCTGCTTTTATTTTTTTTTTTCCTCCTCTATAGTTTTATGATAATGGTGTTCTGAAGGTCTTTCCCATTTTCTTCTCCTCCACACAATACCTGCATGGCGGTCTCTGTGCATTCCTCAGTTACTGGCCAAGTGAAAGAAAAATAATGCAATACAGCTGGCTTCAAGTTGCAGGTGTGCTGTTCAGCTACCTGTGAGGTGGAACAGCACAAATAACCTCTGAACTACAGCTGCAGCCTTGCTTTCAGTATGAGTACCACTTTGTATCCCTCTCCTTATGACATTTTAAATTTCTTAAAAAAACCCCAACAACAAAAACTCAAAAGCTATTAAAAATCTTTCAAACTGATTTAAAACTGTCCCTTTATGAAATTTAGGGCATGAAAGGAATAACAGATGGGGTGATGCCAGGCAGCCTTCCTCTAGAGGTGATTGGGATGAAAGGGCATCCATGCTTTTGGTGAGAAAAAGATTGGGGTGAAGTCATATGAAATTTTCAGAAATTTTCCTTTTTGGATTTGGGGCATAAATGCAGTGGCCTTACTGGGGCTGTGCTGATACATGGCTCTCAAGTATAGAGAAAGAAATAAAGCAAAAAAAAAAACAGGTTGAGGGACCTGGTGAGGGAAAGAAAGGGAAAAGGATGGCCTGCCTTGGCTCAAAATAGGATGAATTTTGAAGAAAAATCAATCTGGTAGATGTTAATGTGGGCAAAGTTATCACAATGTGCATGGGGTGGGAATATACCCGTACTGTTATCTCTACTCTTTGAGGTGGTGAATTGCCTCTATATGTGTGATTGCTTTTTACGGATGCTGGGGGGCTGGGCTTTCCATGAGGTAGCCTTTGAAGGTTTGATGCACATACCCAGCAGTATCAGTACTCCTCATGAAGAAGGCTGCCCTATGGTCAGAAGTGATTCCCCAGTGCTTGCCCAGGAGAAACTTTCACAAAGCAAAAGAAACTCAGTTGAGTTGACTGGAGATTATGTTCCTAATAAATGTGGTCTCATTTGGTACTGAAGTTTTTGCAAAGGTGTGCCACACTGTGACAGGAAGAGTGTCAGGGATACCTTTGTGTTTTGGAGGTGCTTTGTCTCTGTAGGGTGGCTGGCAGCAGGAGACCAAACTTGGGGCCTCCAAGTGGAGTGATGCAGCTCACCAGATCTCTCAGAATCAGTAATGCTGAAAGCATTAAGAAAGAAAAGGTTTAAGGGGATGGATGTACAGGAGCAGAACAAGCAGTGCTTCCATCAGAGGCTACTAACATCTCTATCTGAATTGTGAAAGTTCACTGATTACTGTCAGCCACCTCACTTGGAGCTCTGGTGGAGAGGAAGCTTGGATAGGTTATGCTGGATATTTGCACCAGTGAATGATGAATTGAGTAAATTGCTGGCTACTGAAGATACTAGTGGAAATTTCATGTTGTATGGTGTTTGTCAGATGCTCTGTCTAGAATTCTTGATGTCTGAGCCTTTGCTTGCTGAGTGAAGATTGCAATTTTGAGGTTTTGTTTGATTGTGTATGGAGTCAGAAAAAAAGCCCTATTGCATCTGGCATTTCAATTGCCTTTGTAAAAAATATTTCAAGATAGTGGCAAAGTGAGTTTCAAAACACTGTCAATAAGAAGTTTGCAATAATCTTTGCAAAGCCTGTTCTGCTATATGTGATCCTTGAAGAGGTTGATGGTACTTGAGGTATGTAGAGTCAGCAAGGTTTGCTCAACCTTGCACACAGCCAGTTCTTGTAAGGGTTAAGATGAGTCTTTGCACAAGGGTACCACAAAGTCCTGAGGGAAGTACCGGAGGAGGTATCTTTGAAATGTGCTGGATGTGCTAAACTGAGTGCTGATGCTTGCCCTCTCCTCAGCTCATAAAGGAGCCATACTCTGCTAGGATCTGGGTCCAGTGTAGCAGCTACAGGCAGGACTGTAGCTTCATTTTGGTCAAACCAATTCTACCTTCTGATTTACTGAGAGGCAAAACAGGCCTCTGAGATCTGGCCATCTCATTTCTGGTTTTGATCAGTCTCTTAAGACAGATGATTTAACTAAAGAGGAGTTTTACTTGATTTTTCTCTTACCAGCAGCTTCTACTGTTCCATGGCTGCAGTCTCCTTTCTTCTGACAACTCCACAGAGCTTAATGCTGCTCCATGGCATGTATGCATACTGGAGAACTGGAGGCTGTTTTTACTGAAGCATGTTAATGAACCCCAGAATTGTTATTAATAGGAAAAAAAAAACTTTGGATCCAGTGATGAGGCTTCCATTCTACAGTTAGAAAGGGTTTCCAGACCGGAGTGGTGGGAGGAAGATTGCTGGAGTGGAGGCAGTTAAGTGGTGGAAATGATCATAAATCTTGGTATGGTTGCAAGGGTGCTAGGTGGAAAAAAGGTTTGGGTTTAAGTACTTGAATCCATTCAAGGTGACTTGCACTGGGAGGCCTTTAACTGGACACCCTAGAAGTTCAGTGAATAGTTTTAAGTGACTGAAAAAACACTGGATGTAGGACTGTGGCAAAGAAATGTGCTCTTAAGGACCAAACACCTTGCCTGCATCAAAAGGCAGGTGGAGCTGAAGATGGTAGAAAGCACTGATGATGCCTGTGATGTTACTGCCCAGGTGCACCCTACTACCTTTTGTGTGAGTGATCCTGGACTCAGATGTGGACTAGTGCAGAGGAGTTGCACAAGTCACCCTGAGCATGCAGGCAATGCAAATTTGTCTTTGTGGCCTTGTTTAGATCCTTTTTGAAAAAGACAGTGTAGGAATGTTGAGCTAGTTCATGTGAATGTATGGGTTCAAGAACCAAGATGTCCTTAGATTTTTTTTTTTTCCTCTTCTGTGGCTTTACTGCTTTCCTGACTCCTAGTAAACCCTCTGGAAAAGAACCTGAAGCTAATTAAGAGGGTCATTTTTGTGGCATTGTCTAAGTGGTAAATGGAATTGCTTCCCATTTGCATAAGCAGAGGTGTGGCAGGAGCTGCAGCTGACTGCTCCTCCCTGGAAAACAAAAGGGACAAGATCTGAAATATGTTTCACAAGAAATGCACTCGTTTAAAATGTGAACTTAGAGATCTGTGTGCCTAGATAAGAAATAAATACCTTCTGATTCTGTTCTACCCATTAGTTCTGAAAGAGTTCTTCAGGCATCTGATCCAGGGCTGAATTTTCATAGCTGTGTAAGGACACATAGCATTTAATGCCCCTATACCTCACTTTTCCTATTGCTGGACAACTAATAATGTGAAATTAAGTTGATTAGATGACATCATTACCTCAGGAGAGGGATACTTGGGTTGCTTTTTGTGTTATGTAATTATGGGAATTCTGGTTTGTTTTGGCAACTGTTTGGGCTTGAAACAATCATGTTTTATTTGAAATGAAAACAACTGGATCTTTTATACTAACTATAGCTGATTTTTACAGTAGATTGCTCACTTGCACAGGAGAATTTATTCTTCACAGACTATGGTTCATAATTGCATGGTAGACCTAATTGAACCTGATCATTGCTGGATTCAAAATCCAAATCTAGATCAGTTCTGCTGTCCAGGCTGAAATGTAGACAGGATAGGTGTGACAGTGAGCTTATCCAATATTGACAACACTCAACATTCCAGTATCGTGAGTCAGGCTCCTCCCAAATTCTGTACTTGGCTTAAGTTAATGTAATTTAGAAAAATATCAAGTTATCCTTTTTTTTTCCCCTGTTCACTTGTGGACCTTCAAGGCTATGCTTAGGTTATATTTTCATTTTTTCCCTTTCAATAGTAAGGCCATAATTTCCAAGGAAGCCTGTAATTCTCACATGAGCTTTTGTCTCCAGGTGCTCCCATAATATTGCCAATTATTGAAAAAACTTGAAATAAAATGTTATTAGGCCTTCTGACTTTAAGCTAGAGCAATGGACCTGTTAAAATATTTACAGATAATGTTAGGGTAGCCTGTGGGAGTTGAATTTGAGAGTTTCATTCATATTCTTTTATTTCATACATGCGTTTATGTTCTTACTGGCTAAGCAGTGGTTGCTAGGGTTAGGTCTGGTACTTCCACATAGTATTGTCTTAATTTTAAGCTGTGACTTTAGACAAGAAAGAAAACTTAGTTTCTCTGTTTAGTGTAGTGTACATCTGATGGTCTAGCGAATGTTCCCCTGGTCACTGGTCCTAGCAGTCTTTATGCCATGGTGCTTTCTGCCTTCCTCAAAGTGCAAAACTCTTAACTGCCCCTGTCCCGTGGTATCTGAAAGCATTGACAGCTCCCCATTACCTAGTACTGTGTGAGGACAGGATGTGCTGCTTTCATTTAAAGCAACCTCAGGTGGCCAGGATGTTTGCCCAGGTCATGCAGTAAGATGTTTTCAATGGTAGGAGCAAACTGTGGGAATCCTTTCCACTTCCAAGGCTCACTTAAACCAGCAACACTTTCAAATCAGTTGTAGATGTACTATAGAAGCTGGTGAAGGCTTCCCTAAACTGCCTGCATTTTATAGCATGACTTCTACTCCAAGCACACAGATATAACTGGATCTTCTCCCAAGAATTAGCTAAAATTGAGCAAGGTCTAATCAGATAATAGTCATACCTGAACAAATTCTAACTTCTGTGAAACCACATTCGCATAACAGAGTGTTTCTGTTTATCTTGCTGTAACCACAGGAGAATTTCTCCTTACAGGAGAGGACTTTGTTGTTTTCAGTTTCAGTAGAGTGTGTTCAGAGTCTGGTATTCTTTTTACATGTGTGTTTTATTGCGTAGTGCTTTGTTAATTCTTCAGTCTCCTTTTCTTTTCGAACTAGACAAACCTATGTAATTGATCTCAGATTCAGTGTTCTGCTTACCTGCTGTTGCCCAATCCCATAGACTGTTTGCCCTCAAGCTTTTTCCTCTTCTGGCAGCTACTCTCATTCCAATTACAAAATATCCTTGGAAATTCAATACCTCATTTTTCTAATATTTAAATTATGGCTTACATTGTAGTTCAATGAATTTAATTAAAACATTTCCATACACACGTGGTGTCCATGTGGACAGGGAGTAAGAAATTTAATCTTAAAACAAGGCATGTGTAATAATTACAACATAAGATCATTCTTAATACATCTTTCAGGTAAGATGAATTTTCATATTGCCTGGAGGAAGACATAATCTGTATGAACTGGCTTTAAATACTTAGGTAGCAGAGGGAATAATCTGTTTTAAATAAGGAATGACTATTGTGAGTAAGTTGTGACTTATTTTTCCTTGGGAGCAAAAAAAAAAAATAAAGTCCATGGGGCTAACGAAATGTTTTGGCTGTTGTATAGAAATGCTGCCAAAAGGTGCTGAAACCTGGGACACAGGCATTCTCTTGTAGAACCAGTGGTGATGGCTGAGTGGAGATCACCACCTCTACACCTGCTGGCTAGGATGAATGTGTAATCTGTTTCAGTCCAGTGAGCCAAGTTAGTTTAAAACAGTAGAAACAGCTCCTCTTTGATAATGTGGATCTTTTGAACTGCACTGGGTGAGGAATTAGTATTAGTAAAGCTGGAGGGAGCCATCCTGCCTGGATGGAGGTGGTCTTAGAAGTTCATTCACAGCCATAGCCTTGAACTACCTGCCCTTAGCTGGGCTATATTCCATGATATTGGAGAACAAATTTGTTACCAGCTATGCTGGCCACAAACAGATCCCAGCTGCATCTGGCAAGAATCTGGGGGGAAATTTACAGTGAAGCAAAGCTTAGAGCAACTTGTTCTACTTCAGCAGTGATAAACTTCCAAAACATGGGTTTCATGAACCCTTTGGACATAAAAGTATTCCTGAAAAGTGCTTATAAGCAAGCCTCTTCAGGCCATCTGCCTTTCCTTGGAGGATGTTGTCCTAAGAAGTGCAAGTATGTACAGCATGCTCTAGTTATAACTTGGAAAACATAGATAGTATCAATGTCTTTGGCCACATTACTTTTATTGTATTTGCAGAGCAGTTACTAAGCCCTTCTGTTTTGGAAGTGCAAAAAAAAAAACCCAACCCCAAAACATTATGTGGTCTGTGCAACATCCTTCTGAGCGCCTATATTTCAACAAGTAAAGGCTGAAAGGATGTGTCAAATGTGTCCAACCATGATGGCCTTTATTCAGAATTTGCTCTGTGTTGTGGGAGTTTTCCTTTTGGCTTCAATATATGCTGGATTAAGGCCTTTGGCAGTATAACTATTAGCAGTGTCTTTTACTCAGTGTGTGTGTTAATTTAATGTGAAAGTGTCAAAGAAATGCTGTTTGCATGTTGCCCTTGAAAGCTGTGTGTGTGGTGGTGGGATGTTCCCCTTTTTCCCTCAACAAGCTGAAAGAAAAATCTGGCTAAATTACATAACACACTTGTTCAGGATAAGTGATCTGTTAGATTTAATTTGGATTTAGCAAGGGGACAATGTATATGTGTAGAAAACTATATTCCACTTGTATCAGGGGGATCTCTTGATGACAAAATGAAAACTCATTAGTCGTGATGGTGTTGATGCGCTTCCATATGGCTACCACTGGAAGTCACCGAGGGTGAAATCACTACCTGGCTCCCAGAAACCATGTGGGTGCCTGAGGTGGAAGGACCTTAACTTGATCATTGGCTCACGAGCTAGGTTTGCAAGCCTGGTTGTTGGTATTGTGTGTGTTGGCTTGGTGTGCTTCTTCCTAGTGCATGCAGCCTGCAGCTGATTTGGAAACCTATAAGCAGAAGCTTCTTAGGATGTCCTTGTGAAAAAGTTAGACAGCTTTGTATGTGCAGTTAAAATCTGAGGTCTGGATGGGTGTGGCATTTAGGGTAGTCTCGACAGGTTTAGGATGAAGACAGACAGATTTTTCCAGTATTTCTCTGCTGAGGCTCAGTAGCCTGACTGTGTTTCTGATGTATACTTGGGATTACTTATCTAGGTTCTAGACTGATTCAGGTGAGTGAGCTTTGTTGTCTTCCTGCTGAGGGGTGAAACTGTTCCTCAACTTCCCCCCAACACTTCTTGTATATTTACATCTACAAGGCAACTAGCTGTGCCATGCTATGCCTTGTGTCATCTTTGCCAACACTGCCTTCTGTACTTTGGCTCTCATCTGACTACACAGAGAATGTCAGCCTTCTGGCCTTGGAGTAAACAGATCCCTAAGAATAGCAATTTCCCAGTCCCCTTATATGGAAGGGAATGGCTTGGGCATGGCATCTCTTAATTAAGAAATGCATGGCAAGTAGCCAATAGGAAAAAAAATCCTTTAAGTTGCTTATTAGTAAATGGCATGTAAAAAATGCCATTTATTTATTCATCTATATGGGACTGACAAATTTAATAATTGATGTCTTCTCCAAGCCATACGCAAATGTCAAGAAACTCTAAAATCTCCTTGAAAGGTTTTTAAACATGTTTGCCCAGTAGGACCATTCAATTTGTGCAGTTTGAGATCCACAGTGACATGTATGTGCACAATGAGGGTTAGGAAAGATGCATGAATGAAACATTTATGTAAATATAAATCACAGAGGGATACCCTGTTTGTTTTACATCACTGTTTTAAAATCAGTTCCAGTATCTCACATTACTGATTTTAGTCAGAATGAAAGGCTTTATTTTAAACCTCCAATTAAACCACTTAGTACAGGGATTACCTCATGCTACTTTCATGTATAAACATCCATACTGAGACAGGGCACAACAAATACCTTTGCCCAAAAAGTGACAGAATAGCTTCTGCCCAGTGTTTTTACATTTTCCCCACAGTCAGATGCTTGGTTTTTTGCTGGAGGATTGTAAGGCAGAAAACTGCTTGCCATGGTCTGGACAAGAACAGAGGCACCTGAATTAATGTACCAAGGTGTCTTGTTGAGTTCAGGGGCAAGTACCTGAGTTAATGGTTTTGATTTGGTGAAATATTGCATAGGCTTTGCATATGTGCAAGTTAGCACCCAAGGTAGAGAGAAACAGAAAGATGTGAGACCCCTTGGAAAAGAGTCTTGAGGGATATCTTCTGAAAGCATTTGTGATTGTATTCAAGTTCCCAGTGGTAATCTTTGTAATTCTTGCAACATTTAAAAGACCCAAACAGAAAACAGAGTGTAACCAAATTTTACAAGAAAGTCATAAAATGCTACAGTGTGGGTTCAGTCACTAAAATACATCGCTTTCCTTTTTCTTTTGTAGTCCTCACTGAATGGTCTCCAAGGCTTTGTGGGGTACAGGCAGCAGAAGAAGCAGGAATTAGTCATGGTGCAACACTGAAGCAGGTTGCCCAGGGAGGCGGTTGAGGCCCCATTCCTGGACACATTCGAGGTGAGGTTTGATGAGGCTCTGAGCAACCTGCTCTCAGGTTGAAGATGTCCCTGCTCTCAGCAGGGGGGTTGGACTAGATGACCTCTAGAGGTCCCTTCCAACCCAGACATTTCTATGATTGTACAGCAGAATTGCCACTAAATCATGAAAAGTGAGCAATGTAATAACTTGTTTCTTCTTTTTGGTCTTCCTTTGAAGCTGCTTGCTCTTTATATAGAAGGATGCTCATTTTCCCATTGATGATCTTTCCTCTGCTGTGCCACCTGCTCAGACAGTGATTTGACTGGAAAAACACTTCAGATCTTTTAAATGGCAACTATTTTTTTTTTGGCTCTAACTGTAGAAATAATGCTCTCCTGAGTTTATATGCCAAACAAATTTAACCTGGAAACCAAATGTTATCTTATTGTTTCAGTTTGTGGATCTGTGGCTGTAGATTCTGCAGCATGTGTTGTTCTTAATCACTTTTTTTATGATCCCCAAAGAGACTCCACTGCATGGTGGATTTTTCCTTCCCTTGACAGGTCCCAGCAGGCAGTGTGGGTATTGCCCAAAGTTGTCTGTTCAGGAAAACAGCCTGTGTGACCCACTACCTTTTTGTAGCTATAAGAGATTTTATTGTATTTTTGTTGTTGTTGTTTTTTTTTTTAGTTTCTTCACCTATTGCTTTTGAATAAAGATTCCTGCCATTCCAGATAATTTATTTTCATCTTTACAATGACTGTTTTTTGGGGTTTTCTTATTAGTTTTTATAAAAAGTAATTCAAACAACCTTTTAAGAGAAGCAATATATACAGTAGTTGGTCTGGACTAATTCCTGTATTATGGATTTTAGCATAAATTATATAGAATTTACTCTGCATTTGATCTTCAGATAACATTCTAGCTTGAGAACTGTAAGCCATTAACTTTATGGCAATTTGCACATTTTAGAGTGAGCAGAGATTTCTAATATCAGCTTCTACTGAGATTTCCAGTCTCAACTTTACCACTTTTATTGTTCAGACTAGGGTATTGTTACTGAGAAAATATTCATATTTAATAAATGTTTATTTTTAAAAACAAGTTTTTATGCATCAGTAAGTTTTGTTCAAAGCTGTTGCTTTGAACTTTAGTTTTGAGTTTAATCTGATGCTTTTTTGTGCTGAGCCTTTCCATCTTTCTCTGCCATACTATCTGAACGTTCTCTTAGCACTAGAGGTTACCATTTTATTATGAGTAGATTAACAGAAAGATCTATCTGTGGATTTCACCTTGCCACAGGTTTCCTGCTGGACTGTGACCATATGTAGACATTTAGATTGGCACATATTTGTGAAATAGAATCATAGACTGGTTTGGGTTGAAGGCACCTTTAAAGGTCATCTTGCTTAACACCCTGGTAGTGAGCAGGGACATTGTTAACTAGATCAGGTTGTTCAGAGCCCTCTCCAACCTGGAATGTTCCCAAGGATGGGGCATCTACAACCTCTCTGCACAAACTGGGTCAGCATTTCACCACCCTCACTGTAAAGAATTTCTTCCATATATCTAGTCTGAATATATCCTCTTTCAGTTTAAAACCATTAGCCCATGTACTATTGCAATAGAACCTTGTCTAATAATGTTGTCGCTGTCATAGAAGGCTACTAGATTGGTCAGTCAGGACTTGCCCTTGATGAAACTATGCCTCCCTGTCCTTCACGTACTTTACCATAGGTTCTAGGATTATGTTCCATGACTGACAGCCTTCATACCGTACTTCAATAGCACATCTGCAACCCAAATGGCCACTGTGTGGTCAGTTATATGTTTTGTAGGGTTAGTTCAGTTTGTGGAGGTTGTGTTGTCTGTCAGACTTCATTGAGCTCTGAATAGAAGTCATGGTGACAGTGACTGGGTAGTGAAAGTTGTTTGCTCAGAAAAACACAGATGAAGTCTGCTCCATGGATATGGGTATTTCTTGTTGGAATTGCTTAGTAAGGCCGTGAGCATTGGTATCTGCTAATACATCTTTAAGGTTGCTGAGTCTGTGGAATTTGCTTGATGTTCTGTGATTGTTTTATCCTTCGACATAGTTGAATCTCTGGTACTTAAGATAGTATGAACCAAAAGTTTCCTTTTTATCCTGGAGCTGCTGCATTGCAGCAAGCTGCCAAGTACCAAAGGGAGAATTTAACCTGTGTTGTGTGTTTGTGTTGAACGATAGTGCACACACCAAGCTGTGGAGACCCAAAGATCTTTTCTGTATGTTCTCCTGGTCTCTCTTGGGAGGCACGTGATGGTGGGAATTCTCAGGGAGGTTGGCATGGCTGAACTCTCCTGGTCTTGTTAGTGATTTACTCCAAGTAACCATTTCACCTTTTTGGAAGGGAACTTTATCTCTGAAAACTGATGATTTCTGAATACTTGCCATTACAAAGTGACTTTGAAAACTTAGAAGATTTTTAGTGTTATCACCAACCAAATATTCTCATCTTGGGTGACAACTTGTCCTGGGTTCAGCTAGGATAGGGTTAATTTTTTTTGGAGCTGGGAAGAACTACAGCTAGGATAGCCAACTGAACCAGGCAACGGGATATTTGCTATCATACTGATGTCATGCCCACTAGATAAGGGGTAGGCTGGTTGGTGAAATGGGTGGGTGGTTTTGTGCACAGCTGCTAGGGCCAGGTGGCCAGGGTGGCAAGTGCTGCATTTTGTATTTGCTTTATATGGAATTTCATCAGTAATATTGTTATTACTGTTGTTTCGTCTCCTTCTGTGGTGGTGTATTAAACATTCCCTATCCCAGCCCATGAGGTTTTGCCTTTTTGTCTTGATTCTCCTTCCCATCTTGCAGGGGGTGGGGGCAGTGAGTGAGTGGCTGTGTGGTAGTTAGGTGATGGCTGGGCCTAAACCATGACACACCTAAAACTGATTCATCTGGCCTGAATTTCATGAAAAGCAGAATAGCAATTGCCAGTATTTTACAAACTCAATATTGAAAGCTGTCCTGATGTTCAGAAGTGTCGAGTGACCCCAGGTCTAGTATTTTCCACCTTTCATACTCCTGGTCTCACAGGTGTATACCACATTTTCTAAGATAGGGGTAGCAGTACTTAATATTTGGTTGAATCCTTCCTAGAGTGACTAGATTACTGGAGATGTATGTGATCTCCCTGAGGGGCCATAGCTGCATGAAGTGCTTATATATCTTATGTAACTGGGTCTGGATTCCAGTTACCTCAATGGTACTAAATACTCTGTTTTGGTTTTTTTTTTTAATTGGCACCACTGAAATTAATGTGATTTATTTGTAGACTGAGGTAAGTATGAAACCTGGTATCAGAAATCTGTCTCTTTCAGTAGTGGTGAGAAATGGAAAGAAACAAACAGTGCCACTTTCTCATTAATGCAATTACTGTAGCACATCAAACATGTGCTGATAAATTTGAGAGGCTTATACTATTCATTAGGCATATGCATTCATTAGCGTAGCCATCATAAAATAAACAGGGGAGTGTCCAGCATGGGGAAAATTTCAGAGAACAAGAACTCGCATTATACAAAGCTATGATGATAAATGTCTCCTGTGGTATAACTTTAACTCTTACCATCTGTGATTCCCTGTTACTATAGTGACTTAAAGTAAATATTAAAAATAGTCTGAAACCAGGAAAAGCACAGCAGGGAATGTCTGTTCTGAAAGAAAACAAGCCCTCAATGTGACCAGGCAATGGCAGGAAAAAGAAATGATGAGAACTTCAGGAGTCTTAGCTCGGACAACTTTCAATATGCAGGAGTGGGTGAGATCCCTGAAGAGTGTTTATAAGCAGTTTTAGCTGAACTACCAAAACATTATCAGATGCTCAGTGCTGTACTTTAGATCTATTTTCAACTTTGAGCTTTTGTAATTTAGCTGTTAGATTTGTGTGTATACATAAATACATATGACTTTGGTTTTGACAGATGTGTTCTTGATTTTTATTTTTTCTTGTTCTAGAGAAGGATGAAGAGCCCTTCTGATGCAGTTTTTAAGAGCTATGAACTCTGCAGTGGTGTTCATCAAATGATGCTATTCAAATAGTATTGCCATTGGATGTTTAGGTCAAAGACAAGGCTTAGGAGGAGAGCTGTGCTTTCATGCCAGGCCAGTACAGGAGCTGCTTCTAGGGACTCCTTTCTGGAAAATATAGGCACTGAGCCTCATGCAGCAGGAAAAACAAAGCAGGGAAAGAAGGAAAGAGGTGTTGAAACTCTGCATGTAGTGGAAAGGGCATGAAGAATTGTAAATTGAAAATGCTGTGAAATTGCAGAACACTTTAGGAACCTAGTGACTATTTTTTTTTGGGGGGTGGCCTATCTAAAGAAATCCTTGGCTGAAAAAACCATGTTGTATGGAAAGAAAATTCCTGCCTGGGGAATTGCTAACTGTTCTGGGTGTGTCCTTGCTTTAGTCCAATTGCAATGAAGATTTGTTTATCTTCCTTGGTGAGTGTTCCTGTATGATTTTTGGTGTTCTCTTTCATTCATTTGGTAGTCACTTCAAGGGTGATTTCTGGTAAGAGGTGAGAAAGCAAACTCAGACTTGATATTAGGCAGTAGCCAGATGTCACAGTTTAGGGTCAGGGTGGCCCCTTAGACCAATAATAGATGCTCTTTGTTAACCTCCCTCCCCAAGGGGGAAGAGAAAGGGAATAAGGGAGAGAGACTCAGAGATTAGAAAAGGAAACTAGAACAGATTTAATGAGAATAATAATAAAAATAGAATATGGACAAATATATACAAAACCAGTATCGAACCCAGCCCCTTTTGATGGTAATTACATCACCATCACCACTGATGCTGTGGAGCAGGCACCAGGGGAGTCCCAGCCTGGGCCCCACAGCAGACGGGAGCTGTGTTCAGGAGCTGGATTCTGGTACCGGATTCAGGAACACAC